>JADLZN010006720.1:0-274746 GCA_018155175.1 Sinocyclocheilus anophthalmus | reverse complement strand
AGAAAACACATTTCAGAGGATTTAACTTTAATATCACCAAGACATCGGTAAATATAAATGCTGTAATTGCATTAAACTAGCCTGCTCTTTTCATCATCTAGGCCACCTCCAACTAGCAAACATTTTATGGTAATCTGGTCATAATTTCTTTCACTCTTGATGCTTTAAGTGCACGGTTTTGGTCTGTTTGTCTGGTTCAAAAAAGAAAATGGGAAATTATTCCTACAGAAAGAAGGATTTTGTTTTTTTATCTCCTACTGTGGTGGATGTGTGCTTCTGGGAAATTATGCATCCCAAGAAATATCACCTTGCCTTTCCATTTTCTTGGAGAAGCTAAATAAGTGGGCCTTAGTAGGTCATCAGATTTATAGTCAAAGTAAGACTTTATTCCACTTTTGGGGTAAGAATAGAGTGCACAGTCAATAAACTGGCCTCATTCTTCCTATTCCTGATACCAATCTACACCCTTCCAAGTTCATTTGAACCAGGGCAGCACCATCCAGCCCAAAACTAACATCAAACTGTTTCTTTTTTGCCATTATTATTATGATGGTGGCATCATAATAATAACTGAGGAAAGTGCAAAGGTGGAAGGCATCAAATCATTGACAGCGCCACTACCTGCACGACAGGGACGTGTCCGTGTAACACGGCGAATGTGAGTGGAGTCCCCTGCCTGGTGTCAGGATAAACTGAGGGGTGCTTGTGTAGTGAGCTGGGCACCTGGGAATCATATAGGTGAAGTTCAGGGAGAGAAAAATTCAGCCATCATATACCAGCACACTGAGCTCCAATTGCGGAATTGCAGGAGTACGAGCAAGAAAAAAAGGGGAAGGAATGAGTGAATGAGTGAGTGGAAAGTTGGAAAGTTCTTCCGCCATCTGGCTGTTTTGTTAATTCAAGCGAAGAGAAGAAGAAAGAGCCAGTGCTTGTTTTGTTCTTTCCATCCAGTCCACGTTAATCTAGAGTTTACTGCCGTTCGCTCTCCTTTGGACAACTCCTACACGCCCTCCTCGCTTTACTCAAAATCCTGACCACAGTTTAGGATCTAGTTCATGGTTTTCATAGCGATAACGCGAAGACTGCAGGAAGAATAATTGGCAGCGAGTTCAAACGCTAGAGGTGTAAGTGAGAAGTGACTCATGTGCAAAGCACCAAAAAAAGAAGGCTTGTCTGGCTTTAACGCTTACAGCTGTACTGCATGCAAAACTCAGCTCTCCTGTAATCAGTGGTAAATTATGCAGGCATCTGTTCATGTCTAGGCAAACATGACCTTTTGGAACACATTGATTCAGGTTAAACAATTGTTTGCACAAGGAAACGTAACTGCACATCTGCCCACTTGCTGATACTCTTCTTGAGCTTAAAGCAATTTGTAAAACAAGGTAATGTCACTGCATATGCATTTGGTGCTTTGCCTAAGTCAACGACTCCATATAAAAATGTCCTCTAAGGGTCAAACGAGAAAGACGACAAAAGGTTAAAGAGCACAAGATCCCATCATGACATATACAGGAGTGAATTTCACAAAAACGGTCAAGAACATAAGGTTACACACATTTTTATATACATTTTATACAATTTATATCAATTATTTTTATTACATTTTGCATGAGTGAATTTTTCACTGAAATTGTCATTAGTGTAATGTGAAATATTATATGGAACATAACATAGTAAAAAAGGTAATATATTTAAAATACATTTATTTTATACTAAGTATAGTTCAAATCTATTGACATATTTACTGACATATCGCTCGAGACTTGCTTATATAAAAATTGTAATTCAACTTTATTTGGAGTGCTATTTGTGCACAATGCACATTTCTTAATATTAAGCCCAAAATGTGTTTTAATATAACTATTGACGAGGACTGTATGATCTTTGAATAATATATCAGTCTTTAAATGCAAGATATTTAAAGTGCACCTAAAGTTTACTTGCAATAGTTAATTTAGCACAATCAAATATACTTCAGTATATCTTTAGGTGGACTTCAGCACTACTTCCGCACAAATAAAGTGCATTAAGTACAAAATTAATTGGTCCAGTTTAGCAGACTTTAAGTATACCAGTTTAGTATACTAAAAGTACAACTGCAGGGTATTTTTATTAAGTACATAAATATGTAAATGTATTTGTAGTATACTTAGCGCAAAATAAATGTATTTCAAATACACATTTTATTTTTCACTAGGGAAAGTGCACAGTATTTATTCATTGTGGTGGTATGTTTTATGCTGCCTTTAATATATGCTGATTTTAATCATTTTCTTAATTACTGTAATACAGTTAAGAAATAAACTAAATTAGAGTAATAAGAATCATCATTGAGAATAGCGAGAATTCTCATCCAGGCATGTTATGGCAATCAGAAAACATCCTTAATTGTCATGAAAATAATGTCACAATGCAAAAAAATAAAAATAAAATTAATGATACAAAAAAGGCTTCATTATCTTTACGCAATATATAATTTTGTATGGTAAAATAAGACTTGGACACATTCTTGATCGGTTTTGGGAGATTCACCCCTAAGGCAAATACATGAAACATGTTACTTTAAATATAAATGAATGATTTTCACACTAGCATGAGTAAATGTTGTTTTAGCCAGCTGAATCAGTTTTAATCCCCTTTTATTATCATGTTTCATGTTTTCAACCACAGTGCTTCACAATCAGTGTATCTACTTTAGGCAATCAGTCCATTTTTCCACATTTTATATAAATAGTATTAAAAATATGGCATTTGTACAAATTGGAAATCAATAGCATATGGTATTTGCTTGTAATCTCATTAAATATTCATGAGATCCATGAGAACCTAAGTAGACACACCTGCATACATATATGACCACTATTTAATTCTACACAAGCTCATGCAAACAGCATCGGGAAGATGACAGAATGATTAGTTAGCTTTTTTTATAGAGACAGGTTAGTTAGATTAATAGAGACAGAGCAACAACACGCTACAAGACAGAAACGTCCACCATTAAATACTGACCTCACTGTTGATGTCTGCTCCAGCGTCCAGCAGCATTTGCACCATGGCCTCGTCCCCACGGACGCACGAGTACATAAGAGGGGTCATGCCCTAAAAAGCAACCAAAAACACTTATCACCTACAGTACATATGCCATAGTATGAGCCCTGTTACTGCAGCACAAGTTAAGGGCTATTGAGCAAAAAGTCTGAAAATAACAGTCTCTTAAAACCCTAAAGTGTCCCTTTTGATGAACTGAGTGGAACACTAATCTTTATGGATGATGCTCAATTAATGCACTTTAAACAGAAAACATTTCATTCTATAGGCCATCAAATCTACTTTAGTGAAACACAAACATAAGCATTAGTGCATGAAAGCACAAAGTCAGCAATTAGCCTACAGCGTTTAACATCTTTGGACAACATAAACCATTAATACCTTTTCAGAGTCATTTTTTTATAATAAATTATATTTATATACTGTTTAATAAAGTAACAAGTCTCTTGATCCTCTACGTTACAGTGACTTTACCACAGGAAAGGGGTTTAAGCACTCTGCTTCATGTTGTGCCTTAAAACTCACTATAAACACTTTATTCTATGACTAACTCAAGAGCGTGCAGTTCTGCAAACAGATTTCACCATGAAGAAGGAGATTCATTTGTCAGTTGAGACGTACTTTCCCTCAAGGCTCTTCTTGAAATAACAAGCACCATATTTGCCAGTGTGATTTCGGAGCAACTCTTTCGGAGTAAGATAGAGTTACTCTCAATGATTCCCAGCTGGACTCAACAATTGTCTTTGTCATCACATTCCCTGCGTTTGTCTGGTTTTGCCTGTGTGTCGCTTCAATTTTACATGTTAGTTTAATCCACTTTGTCAGCGTAGGCATGTCACCGTCATTCTTTGCATAAACTGGCTGCTGTATTCAAGACAGACTGTGACAATAACACGAACCCAGCGCCGGATACGGATGACACTATTTGATTCATAATACCAAGTGTCACGACTGCTATCACGTTAGATGCTTCCTACACAGATCGGCTCAGATTTAAAGCGTTTTCCCTTATTTAAAGGTCATGCAACTCTTTAGTTATTTTCTTAGCCTCTAAATGTCTATGTGGGTCATCTTTCTTCACACATATAATATTATAAGAAACCCACTAGGGCATTTTTCTTCTTTAAATGACATGCTGCAGAAATGTCATTGATGCTCAAGTATTTAATGGTTTGAGGCAGATACCATACAGACGAAGGAGCAAACAATGGAATACAGATGTGAGAAAAGTCACAGTTTACATCGGCATTTACATCAGGGAGTAATTACAGTGCATGTGCTGACTAATACTAATGGATGTGTAATTATTTCATGACAATTTTGTGGAGCTGCTCATAATTACACTCTGTTATTATGTTGTTGGAGTTGTAATTAATTCTATTCAATTTAAAATGACTAACATGGCTACCATATCATAAAGTGTCAGTGTATAAACAAAAGGTGCTGTAGAAGAACGAACTGAAAGGGAACGTCTCGGGGTACTTATGTAACCATGGTTCCCTGAGTAGGAACGAGACCACTGCGTCCTCTAGGGGTCGCTATGGGAATCATCTCGTCGTGACCCGTGTCTGAAGCATAAAAACACCAACAACACGTTGGCCGGAGACAGGCATGACGTTACTACCGGTGCAACTATAGTATAAATAGGCGCCGGGAGCACACATCATTCACTTCTTCGTCTGAAGCTTGCGTCCGCAGCATGGCAAGAAACCTAGAGGACGCAGTGTCTCGTTCCCTACTCAGGGAACCATGGTTACATAAGTAACCTGAGACATTCCCTTTAATGGGAAAGTCGAACTGTGTCCTCTAGGGGTCGCTACGGGGAACGGTATACCCACGCCACCATGCTGAGGGGAGTGCAAGCCAGAAACCATGGCGAGCACTAAGTAACAACTCTACCATATTGCTATGGGAGTTGGCCCTGGGAAGTTAGACGGCTGTCAGTGACGTTATTCCCTACGGCCAAAGGCCTAGGCTACATACCCCAAAATACTTACCTGTTAGGACCAGACTCCTGGGCCCGGGGTAGAGCTCAAGGCTTGGAATCAGGAATAGATTCCTTTAAGGGAATACGACTAAGAGCCTAGAATCATACTAGTCTTGGCCTGTCACACAGGGGCTACCGCACGTTTCTCTTTGTATGTGCTGAAGGAACCGTCTCAACAGACCCTTAGTAGCAACACCCTGTTAAAGTAGGATCCAGAGGATACATAGGAGGAGTGGGGCCCAAGGCGGAACCGGGGTTTTAAAACACTCAAAAAGAGCACGAAGTCTTTGCACGTAGCTCTTACCATACAGGATTTTAGAAAAGTGGGCAAAGCATAACGTGCACACTTACCAGCTATGTGGATTTAGAAAGTGGGCAAAGCATAACGTACACACTTAGAATACCGTTTCTAGGGGTTCTTGTGGCACCCTGAAAGAGCAGCCCGTAGATAGAAATAGCGCATCCCCAGACACTATGTCTACGGCTATAATGCTGGAGAGGCTAGCAGTAAATCTGTAGCTGAGGGAGCAAACATCCAGCTCTCAATCGAGAAGGAGCTCAACCTACAGCATGTTCCAAAACTGGAACAGCTAGCAATAATCTACTTAGCTATGGGAGCAACACACCTAATTCTCAGTCAAGAAGGGGGCTCGACCTACAGCATGTTCCAAAGCTGGAACAGCTAGCAATAATTTACTTAGCTGTGGGAGCAACACACGTAGTTCTCAGTCGAGAAGGGGGCTCGACCTACAGCATGTTCCAATGCTGGAACGACTAGCAGTAGTTTACCTTGCTGATGGAGCACAAACCCAGCTCTCAATGAGAGGAGGCTCAGCCTACAGCGTGATTGTAAAATCAGAATGGTAAGCATACTGTAAGCTAGCCAAACACTCAGCGCATCAAAGAGGCAGAGGAAGGCCTAATTTACCTGATGCTGCTGGTTCCAGGTGCTCTGGAGAAATGTGAGAGGAGAACTCCGAATTCAGAGGAATAACGTTGCTCATTCCAGGTAACCCTTAAATAAAGGGGAGCACTGCTCAATACTACCACGAGGACAGCCCATGGAGCGAGGAATCCAACTCCTCAGAGAGGATTAATGCTCGAAAGAAAACACCATAGTCACAATAACCCTCAATGGTGAGGGGAGCGATGCTTCCAGAGTGTGTCGACAGAGACACAATAGTTGAGTGGAGCCCAAGGTACCGGGGTCTAAACCAGAAAAAGGTGAACGAGCAAAATGTGTAACCCTTACCATACAGGATTTTAGAAAAGTGGGCAAAGCATAACATGCACACTTACCACTTATGTGGATTTTAGAAAAGTGGGCAAAGCATAATGTGCACACTTATCACTTATGTGGATTTTAGAAAAGTGGCAAAGCATAACGTGCACACTTACCACTTTATGTGAATTTGTAGAAAAGTGCGCAAAGCTTAACGTGTGCAATTATTTTAGAGTTTTCCAACCATCTGTTACAGATACCCGGAAGTACTAGGCCAAACGAGAGAGGCAAGCTCAAATACAACCCTCAAAGCTGAGGGGAGCACTGCCCGAGTGGGGGGGGGGGACAGCATTACACAGGAAGGTTCTCGCAAATGCCACCTATACTTTCCGTTCGATGCCTCAGCAAGAGGTGATATCCTGGTGATCGGGAAGCCCCTCGGGGTGACCCAGATATGGTAGACCAGTCAGGCTAGCATGAAAGCGTAACCCCAGCCCGGACATCCAGGAAATTTTTGCAGTGACGCGCCGGGGGCCTGAAGATCACGAAGGCTCCCGCAGAAGCCTGTGCTATGGCCGCATGATCCAGGAAGTATGAAAACGAAACCTTACTTACCTTCTGAACATATCTCGACGAGTGAAATAAACAATGCAAGTCGAGCACCCGGTTTCTGAAACCCAGCAGAGGGGGTGCTCATCGAGGACCTACCCTAGAAAGGGACAGAAACACACAGGTCCCGAGAAACACTGCAAAGAAACTAGCAGAAAGGTAAACACAACCACCAGTTCATTAGCACATACATATATATATATTTTATATATACATATATTTTTTAGACATGGATCGTACTCACCCACCTTGGTTCCCGCGTCGGAGCCCTGTCCGAAGAATCCTCTGGTCCGGACCATCAGTAAGGTACTATGAAGCCATAGAACCAACCAAACTTAATAGGTCCATTATAGGAGACTATAATGCAGGAAATTAAAGCAGGAGAGATGGTGGTTACAGGGGAATTAAGAAGGTGAAAATAAGGGCAGATCTAAGACCCCCGAAGGAAATGAGTAGAAACTGAGGTATCACTCTGATCCGGACAAAAAAGCTGACGCCCTGTCTGGATCATATCCCTTAGGTCTTTTACTTACCTTCCTTTGACCCGCGATTCTTCCTACCCCTACCCGCGGGCGGGGGAGGAGCGCGAGCCGCGACACTAGCCTTCTGAGCCAGTCTCTGATCCTCAAACCGAGACGGGCTAGGACCCCTGGGTTGTTCGGGCTCAGACCTGGACTTCGTGAAGGCCGCTATCCTTCAGCAGGTCAGCCTGATATGCTTGGAGCATCACCATCGTGTGCAATGAAGCGACAGCACGACCTGCTGCTGCTGCGTATGCCCTGGCGTCCGAGCGAGATGTCAAGGAGGGGAGTCGTAGAGGATGTATCACCCATAGAGAGATAGCTGGCTAGTGTCTCTCTATAGGGGCATCTTCTCATAACCGCTTTCGCGCATCGCCTCGATGTTGGCATAACTCGTATGCTGGAATCGATGGATGCGTGAGGAAAAAACGGCCTCTTCCATTCCTTCTCAATCTTTATATGAAAAACAGGAAGAAAGGAAGGCTCACCTGAGCTGGAGGGTTATGGCCAGAAAAATGACGTTCATCGAGATATTTCGTGACGTCACTTCTTCACCCGCTTCACGGCAAGTAAAACCTCACGTGGGCGGATCATATTTCCAAAAGACTCATCATAGCAGAGCAATGGCCCCCGAATCAGACAATGTTAATGAAATAACATCATCCTCCAGCGGCTCACTCTCGTGCACAGCCGACGATCGCGAAAGGGAAACCCCCTTCAAACTCATCGGCCAGATCCATCTGCGATCCCCACAAGCTCATTCCCTCCCGTGCCTCAGCAGCGGCAGGTCCTGAACCGCAGGAAGCAGATGGCTGCCCCTCTTACCTCGAAAAGAGAAACAAACGAGAGCAGAGCTTTTTCCCTTTGAAAAAACCCCCGCAGTGCACGCCGATTGCCTCCTCAGAGGCATCGCGTGCATGCTCTTCGCCCAAACAAAAAACGCAAAGATCGTGTGTGTCATCAGATGTTAAACAACGTCAACACGGATGCACACATCCTTAAATGCTTTGCTAGTGCTCGCCATAATGAGATAAATAGAGATCGCTCTTACCACAGAAATGCACGCTTCAAACAAAACAGTCAATGAAGACGAAGAAGAGAATGATGTGTAGCTCCCGGCAACGATTTATACTGTAGTCGCACCGGTAGCGACGTCATGGCTGTCGCCGGCCAATGAGTTGGTGTTTTTTCAATGTATGCTTCAGACACGGGTCACGACGAGGCGTTCCCCATAGCAACCCCTAGAGGACGCAGTTCAAAGTTCCCATGAAAGGGAACTGTATGATCTTTCATCAAAATGCCAGTTTGAAGGACAACAATTTTTAGCAGTCAGAGATATAGTATTCCTAATCTAAAAAATAAATCTACTCAGTAAGATAAAAATCTAGTAAAGTCAGGCCTGAATGTCACACAAATGGATGTGTGCATGTGTGTGTAAATATATCAGTGCCCACCTGTTCACTCATACTGTTAATGCCATCTGGCCCGAGCAGGTTGACTGCTTGCTTGACCAGGTCAGTTCGTCCGCAGTTGAGCATCCGGAACCCCAGGTCCTGCAGGAATTTCGCTTCTGTGGATGCAGCGTCCAGTTTCCGTGTGGCACAGAAGCAGTCGTCTGCCCTGTTAAATAAAAGGACAGCCCAGACCCCAGTTACACACCTCCAAACAAGAAATACTACTTTTTATTTTTTATGTGTTTTTTATGTTTTTCATTTAGTTGGTAATTTAATAATTTTATGTTTTTGTATTTTATTTTATAACAATATATACAAAAGAGCTGTCATATTCTGCCAATAATAAGATTACAGTATGCTGTAATTAGGTAGGTTTTTTTATATTATTTATTCAATATTATGTATTATATATATATATATATATATTAGATTATATATTATATATAGAATGAGACTAAGATGCCAAAAGCATCTAAGTGCTATTCTGAAATTTCTTCTAAATGAGCATTTTTATCAGGCTCCTATCTGTAGGTTCAGTAATTTCACTTTAATGGCAAAGAAAAGAACATATTGATTGCCATTAAAGTGAAATTATTGAACCATTTATGAAATAACTGAACATAAACATATGAGCCTGATAAAAATGCTAATTTTAGATTAAAAATTCAGACAGCACTTAGAGGCTTTTGGGACCATGTGTGGTATGGGGTGTGGGGTGTGTGGTGTGTATGTACACTTTAAATAAATTTATAAGTCATTTATATAAAATGTAAGTGACAGTACAGACCATCATATAAATACTACTTGTGAATTTTACAAGATAAATATAAAAATTCTTTTATATTAATGTGACATATGAATTATGTACACATGCAAATATTATTAAATGTAATTAAAGTACTTGAAATCTTTTTATATATAATATATATATATATATATATATATATGATATATATATATATATATATACGTATATACATATTGAATATTAATAAAAAAAAGTAAATACAATATATATGATTTATATCACACACATATATACGTATAACCAAAATTTATAAAATCTATACTAAATATGACAAATAATGTATGATAAAATATAGAAAATAAAAAAATAAGAAAATTATAACATGTAAATTAAATTAAATAAATTAAATTAATTAAATTAAAGTAAATTATTCGATAGCAGCTGTCACTTCGAAAGATTTGTTTCCATGGAAAAAGAAACCCTGACATGAAATGTTGTTTGTTTGCCAAGACATCCTGCATCTGTGAAGGTAACAGCATGAAAATAACTCTGACCATGTAAAAAGCCATTAACATAGCACTTCAGAGCCTGTCACTAGGAAACTAAAGCCACACAGTAAGTTAAAGACACTTAATTCATTAAGGATGCAGTGTGAGTACATGTTGTGTGTGTGTGTACTGTCCTTCAGCGAATGACTAATTGCTAATTAAGGCATTCTACGTGCATAGTGTGCGACTGTGTGTTTGTGCATATATGGAAGTGACGTTGCATCCCAAACATACTTCAGCTGCCGCGGCTCACAGTCCACCCCATGTAACAGCAGTCGGGCTGCCTGTCGTACATCGTCGCTGTCCACAGAGAAGCTTCGGCGGTGCTCTGTGTGCGCCACGGCCACCCGGATCCACTCCATCAGCGGAGGCAACACCAGAAACGGCCTGCAGAGACAGGAGAGAGAAACATTTACCCCATAATTTACATTAAGTTATTGTTTTCATAATTTATTTTTGCCCACAAACTTCATTTCTAGCATTTAAGCACTAAGCCTTCAAATCAAAGGTTTTTAAGATCATAAGAAACAAACTCAGTCCAATGTATCCAAACCTTTGTCTGTTAGCATGTTTGTTTCTTCTAATCACCTTTGCCATTTCCAATTTGAATGGACACATCTGTTTGCGTGCAGCTTTAGGACACTTTAGAGAAGTAATCATAAGCTCTCTGGTGGGATTACAGTTGCTACTAATTACCAGCGCTAAGCTGCATCTAATTAGAGCGGCAGAATATAAAAGACCTGTTGCCATCATGACAAGTTTTCAGTCAGAAAAATAAAGTTGGGAAACTCGGGCTGCTCATTACCAAGAAAACGCTCTCATTACAGATAAACAGATGAATCTGAATGCAAAAATATCATTATACAGCTGCAAAAGTGCTTCTATTACACCTTTTCAATGCGCCAACCACCGGTTTTAAATATATAAGTTTCAAAGCTATTCTTTACAGGGCAAAGGTCAAGGAATATGAGGAAGCTGACTCAACTGCAGTGAGTCACGATGACTATGACCATGAAAGTCTTTGTATGTTGAATATTTTGCTTCAAGCATTTCCGATCAGCATATCCAGCATTCCTGCACTGCAGTTTAACCGAGTTTTGCAGGGTTGTTGTGGATCAACATGCAAATAATGCCATCAGCTAAATAATATGACAATATGAGAAACATACACAGTAGTGTGAAATGGCCTCAGTTTATGGCTTTCAAGTTTGAAAAAAAAAAAATCTTCACAGCTTTTGTCCGCCTACACTTGTTTTTGTGTCAAACTTGTTGCACACACCCATCTGTGTGAAAAACATGCAGTGTGTGGGACAAAGCATGTAATTGTAATTTCCAAATTAGAGAAAAAACATTTTCGAGTTGTCAGTGCATACACTTGGACATAAATAAAAAGGAGCAGGCATTTGACCCTAGAAATATGCACAAAGCCGTCAAGCTTCATCTTGAACCCTCTATCTTCATCTAATTGTGCTTCCTGTGACTTGCGTCTAACAGCTAGCTTTGCACAATCCACACTCCCCCCCGGACACCTACCCACCGCAAGAGAGCCTGCCAAAACAAACCGCAAACCCTTCTCTGTTTCTCTTCTGCCTGAATAATGTGCTTCTCCGCTCCCCTCCCTTCGAAGAAATGTTTGGAGGAAAAGGACGTGGTTCTCATTCCAGTCTGGAGTTTGACAGTGAAGCCACATCTGGCTGGAAAGAGAAGACGTTTTTTGTTGCACAGTAGATTTCGACAACTTTGTATTGACCAGAGGAAGGGAGTTGCCCTATCAAGGGTCTCCTGAAAAATGTAAAAGTCCTCATTAACATTTTGCTAAGATAAATTCCATTGATCTATGGAAATAATTTGCCAGTCATGGTACTCTGAACTAAGGAGAAATACAATAAAAAGATCACGTCAAACATCTCAGCAGGCATCCCACATTACAAGAACAAACCAGACCAGAAAGTAAAAGACCCCATGAATGACTATATTTGTGAATATACCTTTATAGTTATTATATTATACAATCACAATATGTATAGTAGTTTATATGATATTTAATGATTAAATTATTATACCTAATATATTTATTATATATTATTAGAAGTATTAGACTATTAACATTTTATATGTAAAAGTTAAAATATATTATATTAGATATTATTTGTCAAGTTATAAGATCTACATGCCATAAATACATTAACCAAAATATAATATTCATAATAGGTTATAGATTGTATAATTATATAAAATTTATTAAATTGCATATAATATTACAGATTATTATAACTAATTATTTATATAATTTAGACGTACATTTCAAAGGGATTAGTTACAAAAAAATTATTGTTTCAAATTTATGCATTTTCGTTTCTAATAAGACAGCTTGTAAAACATTACATTATTAAATATGAATTTATTAAATAGTAAAGAAAGTTATTCATCAATATTAATTTCGTTATTTAGTATCAGTTATTATATATATATAATGATACTAAAGAACTAAAATAATAAACTAAATAATAATATTAAAAAAGTTAAAAGGTAGATATTGATAATCTCAAAATGATTAAATATTGCTACCACCCAAATCCCCGTTTTGAGAACGGTTCCTCTTTTAAAATAAAGAAGTCTTTAAGATCTAGGAAAATTGTTTCTAGGAATTTAGTGCATTTCATGTTAGAAACTGTGCGGTACAGTGTGTGGACCAAAACAGGCTAAAAATTACGTGTGGATATGAGTGTTCACGTGCCCCTGGTGTATTTTCCCTCTACAGCAGGAAAGTTAAAAGGTTGATGAAATGTCACTGAGCACATCAACAACAGTCCACTCGACTGAAGTCTGAAATCTAAAGCCACAACCCTGAACCTCTCCAGACGCTCCTTCACTCTGATCTCTTGTTTTCTTTCTCCATCTCTATTCATTACCCCTCCACTCATTTTTATTCCTGTCCTCACCTAACATCTATTTTATTTAATTTTTTCTGTCATTCTCTCATCTTTCACTCTCTATTTCTTCCTCTACTCTCTCATTCTTCTGTGAGAGGCCAAGAAAGAAATGAATAAAATGGAGCAGACTGTCTGTCCCTGGGGATGAAGGCAGCTTGCTCATGCACCTATTCTGTCGAGCATTGCATGGACGTCCCACAGGGTCCTTGGATGGGGGCTTTTTATCACACCTGAGTGATGTGGGACAGTCTGGGACGAGTTGTCCTGATGGATATATCAATGTGGAGCGAATGCTGAACATAACTCTATAGCAATCCATTAATGCTCTCTTATACTACGGGGCCGTTGAATGCTTGAATCTGATTGGCTGACGAACGTTCTGAGGTGTGTAATTATTTTCAGGGAAACGCATGGCGAACGTAGTTCCAGGCAGCTCACTTGACCGCATTACAGTTCCATATCACTTTGCATAGTTAACTGTAATAACGGAAATTAGCATAGAGTACCTATACAACACACAGGAATTACTGCAATCACACGTGCTTGCACACGCACACTACGGTCACGCAGTTTGCACAAAAAGGTGTTGTCAGCGCCGCCCTGGCGATTTTATCAGTTAGCCTATATAGTGTAGCAACTTAAAGGCTACACATGACATTTCTCACTAGCGCGGTAATAACAGCACTGTTTAGAGACGCTGCTGCAGAACACTGTTGAGGGATGCACAGAGGTAGCCTAATTCGCACAAGCTCTCTCTCTATTTCTTTCTCTTTCTCTGTGTGTCTCTGTCTCTCTCGCTCTCTTTCTAATAACTTCATTAATAACGGCATTAGAATGCTATCAAAGGCTCAAGCCTCCATTACCAGCTTTAAAAATTATGTTTTGGAACTAGCAAAAGAGGCGTTGTTGGATGAGATGCGGAAGAAATAATCCAACTCACAATAGCGATTTAAGTACAAAAACCGGACGAATCCCTTTAAATATATCATCTGATCGATGTCTTGAGGTGTGGTAACCGTAGTATAAGCGGAATAATTGACGATGGGCCATTGAATTATTAGAAAAATCGAATAATCTCCACCTCGGGTGTGCATTATTTTTCTTATAATTCAACGGCCCGTTGTCAATTATTCCTTACTTCCAACAGGAGTCAAGAGTTCTACTGTATCTTGATTGTGCTGCAACACAACACAAGGGAATTCAAGATGACGTCTAAATCACGTTCTCCTTGGCATCCCTGTGCCCTTATAGTGTGAATGCAGTCTGAAGCAACCCCCACAGTGATTGAAAAACCCTTGGGCATAAATTGACATACAGAACAATGACACACTGCACAAAGCAACAGTGCACTAGATGTCATCTGAAGAAAATGTCGCCACCATCATGTATCGGGTCACTGGATGCTGTATAACACTGCCAAAGTGTTTTATGTGGTTGTTTCTTGTTGCTATGCGGTTTTTGAGTGGCTGCAAAAGCCTTTATGATATTCTGGTCGACAGACAAGGGACGGGCCCCTACTTGAGGAAAAACCATGGGATTTTTCAGCTGTTTAATCATGTGCCAGGTGAAAAGACTTGATTTTTTTCCCCTTTGCACTGTATTGTTCAGGACTCACTTAAACAAATATCTCTTATGGCTAATAATAATCAGTGAAAAATATACTGTTTTCACTGGTCAATACAAGTTACCAGAGAAGAGGGGTGCCTAATTGATCAAGTAATACAAAAATATTTAAAAAGTAAAAATAAAAATTGTATTTGTGTTTGGGTGTGGGTGTGTGTGTTGTACATATATATATATATATATATATATATATATATAATGTTTTATTATAGTTAGATAATTCGATTAAAATTGTAGCAATCATATCATGTAAATAAAGCAAATTAAATTTATAAAATTTGTTTGGGAATTTGAGTAAATATGTAAAATAATAATATAAAATAAAAAAAACAAATTTAAATAATAACAAATATTATTTTTATTTTCACACACACACAACCACACACACACACACACACACACACACACACACACACACACACACACACACACACACACACACACATATATATTGGTAAAATTGTAAAAAAAAAAAAATTTGAAAATGAAAAATGTGGATTACCAGTTTACAAAGCTGTAGCCTGAATGGTCAAGCAGGGCATGGCTATGATCAAAATAACAGCCAATTAACCAACTCGGATATTGCTAGTAATAATACTAGTGATGGACGGCTGCATTAGCAAACATCACAAATTAAATATTAGATTCATGTCTCTACATGAATCCTCTATAACTTCCTGTGCTGCCTTAATTAACTGCATTACCGTGATGTAGCAACTTTCATGCTTCTTATACATTCATGCTTCTTACCTCTCAGTGTGCAGGGTGATCTTCGAAGGTTCAACATTAGGGTTTTCCCACTCCATCTGAGGACAGTGCATGAAGTAGCAGAGCGTGTAGAGGGCCTCCGGTTCCCAGTGCACAGTGCCGGTGCGGTTCTGGTGTACAGGCGTTCCATTGCTGGGGTTCTTGATGTGCAGAGGCTGAAGGTGATGCATGGCACGGGACACAAGGTCACCTACAGGGGGCAGTAAAGACATGCGGTTGAATGTATGAGAATGTACTTTCACAAAGACCCCCCTCGAGACTGTGGCTTTGCATCAAATAAAGCTTTTAGACAGTCTTTGACATAAAACTAGAGGCCTCATACATCACAGCATGCACAAAGAGACACAGACAGTGGCACATTTGACAGCTAGACATTCATTACAGCAGGAAATGACAGCTACAGGATAACAACCTTTTCCCTTTCTCACCGAAATCTGGTACGGGGATACAGAAGATATCGCTCATCTTATGGAAAGGAAACTTGCCAAAATGTCACAATATTTCTATTAAACCTTAAACTGACAAAAGCTAAAATTTCAACAAGAACAGAAGAATCTGAAAATATGCAGCTCTTCTCTGAATTCAGCACATCTAAATGCTGTAACAGACACTCAAGAAGTTTAAAGTGACTAAAAGTGCTTGAAAGGTCACTAATCCAGCGGAAGAGACTTGGGTTCTCTCACACGTTTCCCCATAAATTTTGGCTACATTTAAATAATAAATAGAAAAACAAATAATAATAATACACCGGTAGACAGAAACATGGAATGTGTGATGATGTATACATAGGACACACACACACACACCCACACACACACACACACAACCACACACACATTAAAACAATTTATATACACACCAAAGAATATATAAACGAGTAAAGTAATAAATATAACTACAATAAACATGATTTAAAAAAATATATAAATACGACAAATAACAAAAGTTATAACAAAATTATGGACCTATTGTGCATATGGCAGAAGTCTGTGTTTCTACATGTGAATACTTGTACAAAATTATTAGTCGGCGAGACCTATTTTATATTCACACACATACACAAATTATTAACTTTACTGATAAAATTATTAGCTTGGATGAATCACTGAGCCTTCTTCGCAAAACAAAGGAAAATTTTATTGGTTCTTCGGAAATCTCAGCAGTTAGAAACAGAACAACATACACACACACACACACACACATGCAATTACTGATCAGGTGCGCAGAGAAGGAAGTCTGTACACTCTGTTTTAAACCTTAACTTGTTAACTTGTGTCTGTGTGTGTGCTGCTTTCTTAATTTTATTGGATGAAGCACTAAGGCAGCAGCTGGTGAATATCACTCGCCATCAGGCAAACACAAACATTCCATTTCGCCCTTCTCTTAAACACGTACAACCCAACACACAACAAACACACCACCACACACACCTCCTTACACACAGCTACACGACGGTGTACTATAATGGCCTTGTGAATTTATCCCAAAGGAAAGCCTTATCAGAGCAAATCTACTCTCTTCCAAGTACACTCCAACATTCAAATTTTAGAGGAGGAGTGGTTTACAGAAGGGCAGCAGGCACGGTTTCTAATAGTATCTAAGGAGATTGTTTTTTTGTTTAAGATTTAAATGTTTGAAAGCAGAGTTGAGTTAAACATGCCTTAACATAATATAGGCTATAGATATATATCATATATTTAAAAAAATTTTTTTTGAGTAGGATGCACTGCTTCAAACCAATGATCAGCAGGCATGTTCGACTGCTCATGAACAGAAACACACATCTCTTCACCTGTCCAGATGGTCTGAAACACATCTTTCAAGCTCTGCCAAGCACCATTCATCTGAAGCTATAGCCTTCGCTTGATTGTACCGGTGTGTGTGTGGGTGTGTGTGTGTGGTAGGCTGGGATAGAAAGTGGCAGCAGTAGCAGCCGAGTGCGGTGTATTCAGCCCGATCTGTGCAAAAAGGGAAAAAACTCTCTCAGCAAGAATGCAAAAGGATTTGATTCCAGTGTGACCACTGTCCACCCTGGGAGTTACTGTTAACATTGTACATTTTGCCTGAACCATTTTCTATTTTGGCTTCTGCTGATTTTAGGGGAAATGTCACTGACTTGGAGCTGCACAATGAAGCCGAGAAGCAAAAATAAGAGACGAAAACAGCCAAGACAGAATTCAAATCTTTAAAAAATACTACATCATTGTGTTGACCTAATAAAAAGTAACTAATTATGTTACATCAACACGTTTTATAGCAAATAACATGTTAGATGTTCAACACAGGGTCTGGTGTGGTGCTGCAGGGGGTCTGCTGTTTGAAAGCAAGTAAACCTTTGTTAAAAAATTAGATAATAAAAATTATTGGACCCCATCGGCCCTTGCTTCTCAAATACTGATGGTTTGGCTCAGCTGAAATGTGACCTGTGAATCACCTCTGGAGCTCACGGGTGTGTGAGGAGCACAGCTGCAGGCCAGAGGAGTGGAAAGACCTCTGCATAGCACTCATACTCACCACTGCTGAGCTTTATAGCCACTGACCTTTCTGAAGCACACAACATACGGCATCAGCAGAAAATATGACTGCTCTGTCAAAATAATAAGAATCAGTTGACTAATGGCTCTGGAACTGGTGTCACTTCCATCACAATTAAATCTAATCATCAGAGCTGCACTGACCAACATAATAGAGAGGAAAAGGATACAGACATTACTCAGATTCAGTTTTTCTCTCTTGTATACCATCTATATGTTTTAGAATTAGTGTACTTATGGTTAGTAAATACTAAAATAAAATCTAAACGAAAACAGTTATCTGAAATACAAAAAAAAAAAACAATTTAACTGGAAAAACTGAAAAGTAATGTAAAAGACATTGCTTTATTGACTCCAAAATGAATTAAAATCAAATTGGCCACAAATGAATTTTAGATTTAGGGTTAGGGTTATTAAAAATAATAATATTTTTTAAATTGTATAACCTGTCTTCATTAAACATGCAAATGTGATAATTAGAATCAGTGTAATTATGGTTATCAAAAAGCTACAATTGAAACTAAAGGGAAACCACTATTGTTATTTGAAATAAAAATAAACTTAATTGAAACAATTGAAAAGTAAACTAAAATATACCGAGTCCAAAAGGAATTAAAATAAAATAAAGGTTGCCACAAATCAATTTTAGTTTTATTTATTTATTTATTATCTGCCTCCATTAAAAATACAAATGTTACAAATCGACTCTCTCATATATAGTCTATATACACTAGAATGAGTGTAATTAACTAAAATAGATTTGAGTCCAAAACAAATTAAAAATGAAATAAAAATGCCAATTATTAAAAAAAGTTTTTTTTGTTTGTTTGTTTAATTTTATAATCTGCCTCCATTAAACATACAAATGTTACAAATCTTCTCTCTCACATACGGTCTCTATACATTAGAATTAGTGTAATTATGGTTAAAAAAAATAAAATGAAACATAAATGAAAATGTTTTTATTTACATTTATTAATTAATACATTTTAAATTATTACATTTTTTAAATTATTTTAAATACAATATCATTGAACACTACAAAGGCAGCAAAAGAATAAACTAAAATAAAAACAAAAGCACTAAACTTAAACCAAATGAAAAAGACAAACTGAAAAGCTTTGGCAAGCTAGCAATGTCTTGGCAACCGCCCATAACATTGCAGTTTTGCACAGGCAAGTACCACTCAAAATGTCTTTATAAAACCTAAAAATCTAGTTGACACTATTATAATCGACACACAACAGGCTGCAAAACACCTGCTGATAAATGGCAAAGATGGCCCACATATCCAGGCTAGTTAGACACCTCATCCTCCTGGAAGGTACATTCTCTTTACCACAATACAACAGAGGCTCCCATTTTTTCAACTCAAGCCTTTCGGGTGTGATTCAGCTTTGAAATTGCTCCAATTATAGATCCACAAATTCCCCTTTACTCCCATCTTCGCTTGCTACAGAGAAACAGGCAGCCTAAATGATAGATCCTCTACATGGCCTTCTCTAGTCTAATTGCTCTTTGGCGGCTGGTGTAGTTTGGAGGGTGTCAGAAGAGGGGAGAGAGCGGAGGCATTCTTACATCTTTATACTTTGCGGTAATTATTCTCCGGTCGTTCCCAAAAGGCCTCTCAGGCACACCTGCATTAATCATTAAGAATGACTCGGAGGAACTCCCTCTCTCTCCTCCCTTCAGCAGATGCTGGAGAAGGAGGTGTAATTATGAGGAACGGATCACACCCCCATTGAATATGATGCCGAAGAGATGCCCCGCGAGCCCATCCACTCTGCCAAGTGCGATATTGAGGCATAATACTCAACTTTTTTATTTCTTGCTGTATAGTTTTGCATAATATTGAAATAGGGAATCTTTGAAGGTAAGCGAAGATGTTCTACTACCTCTTCTCTAACGCAGGTTTCTTGGAGGAGAAGAAAATGAAGAATTATCTTTAGTAATTTATACAGAATCAAAATTAAACACATTTATAATGCAATATGTGCAACTTTCAGTTTTTGTCTGAAGTCACCAGCCACCGTGTTTCACGGTCTAATAAATTTCTGACAGATATTATGATGTCCTGGCCTATATTTTTGAACATCCTTTTTTAATATGGAAGTGTGCCACATTCTGGATGTGAAATAGGTCGCGAATGTCATTTCATGTTAACTTGCACATTATCTTTCACTATGGACAAGAAACCATCAGTGACAGTGACCTTTAATTATTTGAATCTTAAGTAGGACGCAATCTAATAATGATGAACCACAACCTGAAGCTTCAAAGAGATGCCAAAGGACAAAGTCAAAGCTGAAAGACTGAATGCGTCCCCTTCTTTTCTTTCCTGCCCTTTCAGTGTCAAAGAAACACGGCCCCTTTGAAGTTTATTTCAGAAGTGTGCACTGATGGCATTTACAGAGCCAGGCAATCTCCTCAACCTTACCGAGACACTTGCCAAGGCCTTATGGACAAATACAGACAGGAGTGATTTTTTATTTTTGTGCCTAGTGTGTTTAAATAATTAAAAGAAGTATGTTTTGATTGATTTTACACGTCCTACAAACAAATTATTTACTGACAATTGAGCTAGTGAAATAATGAATCATTCATTTTGACCCGGTTCACAACTCGAACTGAACGATTTGTTCATGAATCTGAGTTCAACTCACAGCCTTCAGTGATTGTGTCAGGTAACAGCTCAATGGAGAGGTAAGATTATTGCTAAAAATAGTGCATGAGTCATATAGAGTACTTTTATTGTGATCTTTTGTGTTTTTGGAGCTTTGCAGCAGCCGTAAGTCCCAATGAACAGTCAATGTAATAGTGTTGTTATCGATAACTAAAACTATTCAAAATGGTTTTCGGTAACTAAAATATAGCTAAAACAAAATGAAATATAAATATTAGACAAAAAATGTTACTGAAAAAAAAAAAACTATAATAACTATTGATAACTAAAAATAAGTAATCCTAAAATAACACTGCACTGTATGGAGAGTGATTTCTCTCTCTCTCGCAGAATAAAGAAAGTCATACAGATTTGAAATGACATAAGGGTAAGGAAATTAATACAGAATTTATATTTTGGGTGAACTATAAGCGGAGAAATTACACAGGGAACAAAAGCAATAAATGTTGCTGATTTTTAATCAAATTTCTCTCCATTTTTAGTTTAATATGTTTTTGTTTATCGTGATTCTGATTTTGACTCGAGGTCAAAGCCAACAATGGTTTACCCATCAGCGAGGCAATCCGTAAGAGATCAAGGCTGGTGAATCACTGGTTATGCCTGACTAGTCAGCGAATGTGTCACTGAAATAGGTGCCTTCATTTAAAAGTCACACACATACACAAACAAAATTATGCAGTGTGTTTGCTTATGCATATGCTCTCTGGAGGCTGTCATACTGAATCCTCCAGAGAATGATGATTGCCTCATCCACCTTATGCGGCTGTGTGGACCGGAATTATAAAGGCAAACTATCACTGCGGGCCATGATTCATCTAGCTGAGGACTTGACGCCATTAACAATGGCGACTCACAATATCCATCACCCAGAGGCCAGAAGCACATAGTGTCTCATCTATGGGTACATTTACAACATGACATCCATTACAAATAACCACCTCTGGGAAGCCATAACTACATCCTCTTAGTGCAGTTACTATATACTAATGATGACACTCAGAAAACAGTTCAAGTCTTGTAATTTAACTTGACAAACTGTTTGTGTCATTCTTCTTGTATGTGCACAGGGACAATGTAACTGTGAGTGCAATATTGCTTTTGTACAACAATTCAATAAACAAACGTTAATATTAAGTAAATTATAGTTTAAACACAATATCGGCAGTTACTTTGTGGAGTTTTGCTTCACCAATGGAAATATTTCAGAACAAAGTTAGAGGCCAATTGGGTATTGTTAAAGAATTGTTTTGTGTCTGAATAAAATTACGCTTTTGACTGAATTAAGTAAATGGTTCAATTACTAATTCATAAAGATGGTCATTTGTTTCCGTTCCTGAATTAATCAGCACTCTTGAATTAATCAGTTGAGTGACTCACTAATAAATACAGTCACCACCTGTCGCCACCTACTGGCAAATCAATGTAACTTTCAGAAAGAGTCACTAAAATATCCCCACCACTAATACACAGACTGACAGATTGTCTGGAAGGCACAAACACAGACAAACAGAGTGATACAAACAGTAAAAAATCCAGTTGCACTGTATATTAAATTCGTGGACCTGAATGAACTGTTGTATAATCCTTAATTAATCACATATATTACCACAGGCATGCAAAACACAGTAACCATAGAGTATAACAATGAACTTGGGATTCAAGTCAATTTATTTATCCTGAAGCAAGCCTAAACCCTGATTCCAGCAGCCAGGGGTGTTGCTTTCTAAGCTTTTCTCATGTTTTATGCATTGTTACATTTATAATGGCAGTAGCCTTAGTGTTTGTTTAAAAATGAGTGCGGTTTATGGTGGTGGGTAAGCAATGTTCTATTACAATAACCCCTACAAATACAACTTATTATTTACACTATAAACACTTATAAAGGGACAGACATGTAGATGTTTGTGAAAGATGTTTTCTCTGTTTTGGAGGGATACCATATTTATTGCATCAAATTTTTTAGTATTTTAGGTTAGGGGTGGATAATTGTATCTGTTGTTTATTAATCATGCACCAATACATATTACTGCTATAGTTTTCATTAATAATCATTGATGATAACTTTGTCTAGTGCTTTTTAATTACCTGTTTTAGACTGACTTTGTGAAAAATTTAACTATATAGGTTACTGAATGAACTACATGAATTTCTTCATTGTTAATGGTTTGAGAACGGCTATTCATGTTTTAATTCGGTAACTAATTTTTACAGATCGTGTACTGGTGTTTTACATGCACGCTCCTTTGGCCGCGTTTGTATTTGTATTTATTTGTTTTCTTACAGATATTATCATGTTTTTTTTTTTGCGTTTGCCTTACCAAATGTGGTATCCTGTCAGCAATAACCCTTGTTTGATTTTAGTGTTTTGTGCTTACTGTGAGACCGTTTTAAGTGTAGTGATGCAGTGTGAAGCTATTGCTAGTAATAAAACAAATGAAAAACCAAAACAAATTGATAATTAAATGAAAATTAAACTGACTTATATTTCAACATCTTTGGGAAAATAGTAAGATAATACGACATACCACCCATGACCTCTAAACTGCAACTTTCCATCGATTTTTGTTTAACTTTTAACGTGTCAATTAGGAAAAAAAGACTTAGTCCAAAACGCTTATAATAGTTGGATCTGGCAACACAGAGGCGCCCTGATGCGCCCCATGCACCTTTTTTTTCACGCCAAACAACTGCTCTCAAGAAAGAGCTGGCGACCAGCTCCGGCCCGGAGTCTAGCAGCGATCATTTCCTTACTACGGATGTCGCTCTTTTTTCTATTAACATCTTGCAAACTTGCAGACACTCTTCTAGGAGGACAGTGTTAAACAGCAAACTAGTCATCCATAGAACAAATTTTATTTTTGAACATGAAAAATTTACCGAGGTCCGAACCTCGGTGACCTCATGGCTGGCTACAGGCCTGTGCATATATGATGGTACCTCTCCTACAGGGAAACCTTTGCAGTGGCTCCCAAGGAGCCAGAGTAGGATTAGTGAGTGGCAGGCTGGCTTACCTTTATGCCCCCAAATCTCATGTTATGATGAAATATGCTGAGATGTCAGATATAAGACAACTCATCTCATAAAACTGATCTCTGGGGGTGACATGGGGAATATAATGCAAGACATATGCATTCAGCAGTGCTCTTGAGTGCTAGGAAATGAGACTGAAGAAGTAAGATGACCTGGGTCTGAGGATGCTTATTAGCAAAGTTTATACAACAAACCTCTGAGGCGCTCAGGAGAGTCCTTCATTTAATCACATTTCTTAAATGCTAAAATGATGTGATAGTTCTTTTACATAATGGTTCTGGAAGTGTGCAAAATTCATGAGGCCTAGGCCCTTTAAAGTACATAAAAAAAAAAAACACAAAATGTTTTATATATAATGTCTTTTGTGTTCCACAGAAAAAAATAAGTCATGGATTTGGAAAAAAAGAAAAACATGATGTGTGCAGTTCAATCATTTTGGCGTGTGAACTATATGCCTCAAAAGTAAACACAAAAAAAAGAAAATTTACTGGAAATTTACTCTGCAGTGAATGGGTGCCGTCAGAATGAGGAGTCAACATCGCCCAATACAAAAACATCACAATATCTGTAAGTAATCCACAAGAGCATCAGTTAATGTCTTGTGAAGTGAAAAGATGTGTTTGTAAGAAAACAAAATCCATCCTTAGGCATTTTTAAATTACCAACTCCAAACGTCGCTTATGGCCAACCCCCCCAGTATGATTTGATAACCCACCACACTAAAAGCTTCCACCACGCAAAAAGGTATCCCCCACCTTGTCTGCTCACCCCCCATCAAAATCCACCAACATATTTTTTTTTTATAACAGACTGTTTTCACTTGTAAACGTTGCTTAATCTGTGAATATTTCTCTCCTGATTCAGAAAAGACAATTTTTTAAAAATGTTTTTATAGTAATAGAGGACTTGATAATGTCTTGATGACTTTATTACAAACACGCAGCTTTTCATTTCACAAGACATTAACTGATGGACTGGACCCCCCCCAAAGTCATGTCAATTAGGACCCTCTCAGCTTTGTCGGTCGGTTTCATAAGCTGTGGAGCCACTATCTATTCTGACAGCACCCATTCACTGCAGAGGATCAATGAGTGAGCAAGTGATGTAATACTATATTTCTCCAAATCCCCCTGTCCCGCTAAAGAAACAAACCCCATCTACCCCTCTCTCGGTTGGCCTCTGAAGGTTGCACAGTGCATTGGCACTCTGTTTTGTGAATTGAAATATCGGTTATAGGATATATGTTATAATGTCTATTCCCCCTGTTTGAACCACATACACTGCAATTGTTTTCCTATATAAAAAAATCGATTGCTAAAGTGTTTTGACAAAAACCCCCTAGATAGTAGGCCAAAGCCTAGATGGATGCCAAAGGAAATTCTGCATAGAGATGTCTCTACAAACGTGCCCCACAATGAGATTTTTTTTTTTTTTTTTTTTGTTGGTCAGTAGTAACACCAATGTGGAAAGCAACAGCCGAAACTAGTGCCGCGCCTCTACCCCTCGCCCTTTATAATTATCCCTCCTCACGTAGAATTTACCGGTCTTTTGTTTCTTTGACTGTGGACCCACACTAAAGGCACCTTGCTATGCAATCTCCTGCACAGCTCGTGGGGTATTTTTCCATTGAGGCAGCACAAGACTTTTGCCTCATTAAATTTTGAAGGCTCTCACCTCCTTTTCTGGAAGGGAGCACAGCTCAAGTGCACATTTATATTATCAATATTCAAACATATGGTAAATGCATATTTCATACTGTACTGTATGTTGTCATAAAAATCCGTGCATAAACCCACATCCACCCCCATATCGCATGTGATTTCCTGCCGACCATGAATACTATCATTTTCTTCTTACCACCTGACTCCAACGCCAACTTGCCTTGTTCCACAGCTGCTGTGACTAAAACTGTTTAAAATACCCCGCTTGTGACTGAATAAACAGATCTTTTGGACCAACTGCAAAAATCGCCAGTAACCACAACCTGTCTTGGCTGATTGCGCCCCCCCCCCCTCCGACCCCTCCTTAAATACCCTCAACCCAAGGCAAAGATTTTAACTCCATAATTTATTGCCATAGGCATATCTGATGTGCCCGACTCACTTTTCTCCATGTGGTAGCATGTTTAGCCCACCTTTTTAGACTTATGGTTGTATTTCAAAAAGGTTTTAAGAATCCCAACAATTAATACTACTGACCCCCAAGCAGTACACTCAACTGTAAAAAATAAGTGTAATTTTTACTGTAAAATTTTGTAAAAACGCTACGAAAAAAAAACTGTTAATAGGTTAACAGTAATTTCCCGTACTATATACAGGGAAAAACTAAAATATCTAACCAGACATTTCATGTTATTTTACAGTAAAATGCTGTTAATTTTCAGTTTTTTACGAAGTAAAAATAACAAAAATTTCAAGGTATACCCACCTTTACCACGTCAAAAACTGTAAATGGATATCCCAGATTTTTTATCCCTCGGAATGACACTCCACCCCACCCTTTGCCACACCTTCAGTATTTTGTTTTAACATAATCATGTTTTTTAAATAGTTGTTGTTATTATTATGTATATTGGGGCGTTATGTTAACATCGTTCTGTTGTTAATGAAGGTTACATGCCATTATGTAAAGTATCAGGCCCTCGTGTTACCACATGACTGGCGTGTTCTGTTGTTGCATCCGAAGGACTCTGGACCTTTCCTAATATTAGTATATACTTCTGCTTGTGGTGAAGCTACTTGTGATGAGCTCTTGCTGACTGGTCATTGATTCTCTTTACCCACTTCAGATGATGGTGGGGTTGTTGTCAATATGTTAAAGGTACAAAACAGATTTTAATAGCAGTGCGCATTGTTGAATTTACTGGTTTACATTCAAATTTTCTTGTTTGTAAATTACAGTTTTATACTGTAAAATTTACGGCCGTAAATGTTTACAGTTTTTCTGTATTTTTTACAAAATTATTCTGGCAACCACAGCTGCCAACATTTTTTTTTATTATTTTATTATTTTACAGTGTAAATTAAACTAAAGCAGCTCTTCTATGTGCTAATGCTGATGTATGCTATACTAACTACGCTACAATCAAACACAATTATGTGCCATATTGGCGGAGTTTGCACTTATCTGCAATATGAGTGTTGTCAAACTTTAACTGTCAGGAGGCTTACATTAAATCTGACAGCGATGGAATGATGCACTTGAATCATCTGCATGTCATGTACAATGCTCTGTATAAGGTGCAGGCTAGTAAGGCGAACTAATTAGAATAAATTCTTCCAGCTATTGTTAAATTACAATGCCCTTTTAATAGCGATTATTGAAAGGTGACTGCTGCACATTGTTTTGTTTTTTTTTTTACAGTTTGCTCTTTGGTGTTTAGGGCTGAATACTTCAGCTTGTAAAAAGGATGAGACATATTTATTCCTGTCTTATGATCTGTTTTCTACACCAAAGCATCAAGTAGGCATCTTCTCTTTGTGCTGTTTGATCATTTAGATTACTAACAAAAATGCTTGAACAAGGATTAAGTCAAGTTCAGAGCATGTGCCCTTTAGACAGAAAGCTTTCAGACAGATGATCAACTTGGCAGGAGCTGTGTATGTCTAAATGTACATGTAAGCTTGTGTATGCGATTGTGTGTTTGGCAAATAGCCGTGTTTTTGTACCACAGTCTGCTGTCAAGGAGTCAGAGGGGAAATTGTGTATCTCAGCAGGTAGAAATAAGTGGTGAAGAAATGATAGACATGTCAGGTTGAAAGGACGCATTGATTGGATCTCTGCCTAAAAAACCCAGCGATCCCCGACGAACTACTTATGTAATGGAGAAAATGTGACGAGGCTTATTACCACATTTTGCAACTGTCCATTAATCACTTAGTTTTGTCATAAAGCAATAGCTGCGGTAATACACCCCGCTTCCATTAGCAGTCCACCAAACGGAGCAGTGGTCTTTTGGTGTCTTTGTAAAAATGCGTCACCGGCCCCCGGTCCCCACATTTTGTCCCCTTCATTTCTCCACAAAGAGGTGCGACACATACATCACCCATTGAAGTTAAAGAGAGCTATTTAAAAAATGACTTTGAACTTTCTCCAATAAGTTAATCTATCAATCAGTGATTCATTCTTTATTTAGACGAAGACATTAAGGGGAAAGTAGGACTTAGAAAAAAAACCTCAAATGTGGACCGTACCAAGACAGGGTTACCAAAAAGGAGGGATACAAAATAACATTAAATGAAAATAAAGAAACGAAGTGCGGTTCGTTTGGAACCTGGTATATTTCGCACCACATCTTCCGCTAGACGGGAAAGAGTGGTTATCTCGGTTTTCATAAAAAAATTAAGCAGCACAACTGTTTTAAACATTGATAATAAATTTTTTTTTTCTTGAGTACCAAACCAGCACATTAGACTAATATCTATAAGTTTTATTGGATTCTTAGGTGAGTGTGTGTGTGACGCAGCAAGAGGTGCTCTAATTGAATATTCTACTGTTCTTGTTATACTTCAATTTTCCGTCTTGTTCTTTCTAATTGTGAGTTCACTTATAACTGATGGAGCTAGCCACAAGATAATGACTCTAAAGGTTCATTTACGCCACACTGGCAGACACCAACCAACGTTGAAAATCCCCAGTCCAGTTTACTGAGTACATCACCATGTGACGCAGACATTTTCGCGACCTGCGTCACCAAAACACTAAACAAGAGCAACAGATGCTGACAGAGGTAACACGACAAAACCCAGCAAACGTGTCTGTTGGTGCAGTGTGAATTAGCATTTAACAGCTGCTCTGATACTGAAGTGGCACTTGGTGTGTTTCCGGGTGGCTCAAGCCCATCAGGAAACATCACAGAGGATGGGGAAAAAAGAAAAAGGGGCTTGATTGGACCATCTTCATTTACAGGCGAAACGGAGATGATTTTCACTTCTCTCGCAGACACTGGACGTCCTTATTATCAATACTGCTGGTGACATGTTAGCGAGAAACACATCTTCAGCTATATATAATAGCTATAATTTAGAAGCCTATAACTAGAAGAAGAAAAACCGTTAGCTTACAAACTTGACATGCAATGTAATTTCCATGATGACAAGTCAGTCACAACCGACTTGTAATTGGTGCATTTTAAGCTCACATCTTAAACCAGTGGAATGGATAAAAAGTAAAATAAAAGTCCCCGGTCTACTGACTAAGGTGCAGCTCTATAATTAAAATTATAGCCATCCAGTTCTTTGTTTTAGAACTTTGTGCTAATATTCGATTTAGACTTAATAAAGCTACTTCAGTTATCCCGCCAAGAGCAGTGAGGGGTTTTCTCTTTGCCTTGTCAAGATTGCGGTTTGATTAATATCCCTTAATTGCTCATTTCCTATGCATAATCTAAAGGCCTCTGGTAAATGAAGCTAATAAATTTCACATGCTTCATTTTGTTTTAGCCCAAATATTGAAAGCAAAAGTGTGGACTTTTTAAGCTCCAGAAAAACATGTTATCTTGGAATTCCTCGCTTAACCAAGATCACTCAAGGTTTGAATAAATAAATATATAAAATAAATAAAGCTGGGAATTATTAGTTAAACCAACCGCGACATTTTACATGATTTTTCACCCCATGGAGATCTAGGCACTATTAACACTCTCCCTCTCTGTGATCAGGTTCCGATCTTGGATTTTTTTGGGGAGTGGCGAGACATTCGGATTTCTTTGGAATTAGGCCCATATTGTGTCATTTATTGGAGTTAAGCTTCTTCTTTCTTCACAATGTTGTAAGTCTGCTTTATAATTTTCCAACAGAAACAGAATTTCCACCCGAGTAATTTTTTGTGAGAAAACCTGAAATAGGGTAAGAAATACGGAGAGAGTTTTGCCAGGGGTGCTTGAAGGAGGATATGGGAAAAGCCTAGAGACATGCGCCACCCCAGCACCCCTAAAAAGTATGTGCTTTGTCTTAATTAGGATTGTCAACTGGTACATAGTGAATTCACTATGACCCATCACCCAGCATTTTCTTATATAATATATATCCCTATATATATAGAAGCTTCAGCAAAGTGGAAGTTTTGGTAATGGATGGTCCCACCGCCTGTACCTGCCCACAGTTGGTATCATGTTATACTAGTTAATTTACCCCCTTTAAATCACGGTGTATGTGGTTTCATCCTGAATACCGCTGCGCGAATGCTCATAAAAAATTCCCTTGGCCACTCCCTAACAACGTACTGTTTAATTAACACCACTGACAGTCTGATATGTCTGTGATCACGGACACTGAGATACTTAGAGTCGACACGAGAACGATTCTTTCAATAGCCCACACACACCTGCCGATGATTCAACAGGACAAACCATGAACCCTATGCACGGGAACCATTTTCAATCACCAAAAAACATCTCTGCATAACTCCGGTTTTAATTTCCCGCTTACAGTAGTGAAAATGAGCTATAGTTACGGCCAATTAGGTGGCTTTTGCCGGGTTTGCACACCTCACTATTTCCGATATGCTTATTGCTATTTTGTGCATCCTGTGTACATCTTCATAAATGGATTGTCGCTCCTAACGGCGGCCAAAGGCAATTACATCTGATCCCCCATACCCCTTATGCCTCATTGTGGCACAAACTCAGCCCGCAAATTATTCGCGGATGGTGACATCCCAATGCTGCTTATGACAGCAAGCCATCCCACTCCCGCGGCCTAACTGTCATCTCTCTCCTATTCAAATGAGCAATGTCAAAACTACACTGCCAGCTTTCCCAAATAATCCCACCTAATAGGCTGGCCTGTCTTAGGTTCGGATTTCGGATTCAATAAATGAGTATTCCTTGCATATTTAAAATCTCCCAAAAATAGAATGTGGGTACTATTAAAAATTACCTTGTAATATACAAATGCTTTTAATACACTCACTCCTCACCCACTTCTCCCACCAACATGTTCATTTGACCCATTATATTCACCTGGCAAGGTCGATTTCTTTCTTGTAGTTTTAATATATGCGAATAAATACTAATAAATTACTACAATTCATATAAACATCTTTTATACATTTATTAGTAAGGTGAAACAGTTGGGTCTTACTTAAGAATTCTGTCTAAAGCTAAATTCCATATCGTTCTAAATCCCTGACCCATAAATGTTAGCTCGCGTTTTTGTGATCACAATCAAGTAAATAAACAAAAACAAGCAGGCCATATAGCCTGGTTGCAGTGCTTGCTCGCTTGTTTCACATTGCCTTAAGATTTTTCCAGAACCCCGCACCGCAATGTTTGAGTAGAGAGGGACAAGAAGGAGTCAGGGCGCTGAACAGGAGCTCCTCTAATTTAATCCACACACCAACAGTCCCCTCGAAATTACAATTCCCCTACCCAGTGGGGTCACATGTAGTCATTTGGCCGGCACACTCTTGGGGAACTTTATTTTCAGTGTGGCTGAGGGTGTGTCATCTTTTTGCTCCTTGACTCCTATCTGCGCGTGTTGTTTCCCCCCCAGTGTCTATCTATTCCCTCATGATTTGACCCAATACTCTTTTCACCAGATCCCGCCCCCGCTCCATGCAAGAAGGACGCCCCCCGTCTTGATCCCAACCACTGCCCCACCACACACAGGCTAACCACCATTACCAAGACAAATATACAAAGAGCTGTTTCAAGCTGACGACCGTCCAGTGGACACTACAGGGAGGCACACCCCGCTCAGTTAGGGTAGGGCCTTTCAGCTGCTGACCGCTGGCTTCATACACCCACACAAGAGACTAAAAACAGCTAAATCAATGGATCATCCAGATGTTAAATAGCTCAGGGACCTGACACAGAACGGACACCAATCCAGGGTGGTTGCTAAATTTCACAGGGCCCAGGAGAAATATTTTGACAAAATTTAAACATTGACTCTGCTCCCTAGCCACGTTTAGCAGATATAAAAAAACTTATTAAACAAACATGTACAACTCCCTTGATCCTCATTTCCCCACAAGACCACACACGACCACCAAAACCCACCTGCCACTGACCACCCTCACCCCTCCTGCCCCCCCCCTACCACCGATTTTACAGACCACCCAATCAGCACCCAGATGCTTTCTAGAATGAGAATGTCCCTCCCCCTAATAAAACCTGCACATTTTGAGTAACCAACATGTACAAGCAGTTGCTAATAAACCTTTTTACAAAGTACAAGACATTTTCTCCTGAGGATTTACAGTACCCTTCAAAGGTTTAGGGTCAGTATGATTTTTTTTTTAACCGCACCATAATTAGTTCACCACACCCACACCGGGCCACCACACCAGCCCGAAAGACATTTTTCCATTCACACCCCCCCCCCACACCTGAACGAATAAAAAAAAACATTGTTTTTCATTCACTAGAGAATCCAGACAAAAAATCATGGTATCAGTTTCACAATTTTTTTCATAAAAATTAGCAGCCGCAGACAACAGATATAATAAGCATTATTATTAATAATGGAGCACCAAATCAGTATATTATAATGATTTCTGAATGATCATGTGACAGTGAAGACTGGAGTTATTTATGCTGAAAATGTAGCTTTACAATCACAGGAACAAATTACATTTTTAAATATGTTAAAATAGAAGACAATTATTTTAAATTGTAATATTTCACAATATTACACAATATAGCATTTTTGATCAAATAAATGCAGCCTTGGTGAGTATTAAAATCCTTGATTGGTCAATTTCAATTTTTAAATCTACAACCCAAATGTTTGAACGGTTACAGTTGAACCTATAACCACACCAACACACATTTCTCGGCATGAGAACTTACTGAGCTCTGCAATGCTCCCAACGCGGGTCGCCAGGAGGGACTGTTCAATGGTGCGTAGTTCAGCCTGGCTGTAGGCATGGCCCTCTCCAGTTTTCCCTGCTCGCTGCTGGTCACGGTGCAAGTTCAGACTGTCCGGCAGGCTCAATACACCTGTGGGCCAAAGAACAGACAATCAAATATAAATAAACACGTGAACGAGCCAAAACCAGACATAAAAACATCTGCAATGGGACCAAGAGACTTTGAGAGCTTAGTGTTAAGACATTATCATTGTTTGAGAGGCAAATCAAACAACCCCCGAAGCAATTTAAACTGCTGTTTTTGTGTTGGACCTTTTTCAAATTGCAACAAGCCACGCACCCACAGGTGAGTTCAGCAGCATGTATTGGCTAGAGCCCTGGTCGTCTAATATTCATTCAATAACCCTAATCAAATTACTTCACAGCACTGCAGCCAAGGCTTTTGTTTGAACGGGAGAATAGGCAACGACAGATGGGATATTGAGCTCAGCCACAGGTGAATAAAGACAGACAAGCAGCTATCTGTCTGAGCTAAAGGTTTCACACGTTGGGACTATATCGAACTGGTATTAATTAACGGGTGATATCTGTAACTATTTGTCTTTCAGACATCCCAAGCCATTTGCTTTTCAGTGTGTCAGTCTACAGTACATTTAAGCAATATTGCTTTGGTGATATTGCTTTTATACAACAGATCAATAAACTAGTTAATATTGAGTAACTTAGATTTCAGACACAGTTATGAAATCTATATTTGCTCTGCCACAGCAGAACCTCCTAAAAACTCCCAGTAGTGGTGTTCTTGAATGAATATTTTAATAATTCACTCATAAAAAAAGGAATGTTTCATTTCTGAATGTATCAGTGTTTATGAATGAATTAGTTAAAAAAAATTTATTCAATGACTCACTCATAAAGGTAATCATCTAATTAGTTCCTGGATGAATAAGTGTTTTTAATGAACTGGTTGAGAAAACGATTCAACGACTCATTCATAAAGACCACCACTTTTTCTGTTCCTGAATGAATCAGTGTGCTGAATGAACTAGCTGTATAAATGATTCAATGACTCAACCATACAGGCAGTTATCTAATTTACTCCTTATGGATTAGTGTTATTGATTTGCTCATAAAGACCGCGACTTCTTCCATTCCAGAATTAATCAGTGTGCTGAACTGAGTCAGTTGTGTAAATGATTAAAAGACTCACTCATAAAAGCACCTCTATGATTTAATCCTGAATGCATCAGTGCTTCTGAATGAATCACTTATAAATGCAGTCCCATTAATGGTTTCTGAATGAATCTGTTTGAATGAATCATCTGAGTAAATGATTCCGATGACTTGTTCATAAAGACCTACTGACAGTAGTGATCCAAAAATGGAAAATTCTTAGTACTGTTATACTGTACTGTATCTCACCACACTTGGAACGTCACTTAGCCAATCAAATTTGAGGACCATAACTAACTACTGTATAAAAATAGATAAAAACAGTGTTAGAAACATGTACATAATGCGATTTCAAAAGAGTTTAATAAAACAAAGGTTTAGGTTAACAAAGTACCTAAAAAACTTTTAACCTAAAAAATTAGGTTAACAAAGTAGCCTATTGTACATGCATTACTTTGACTAAACCTTAATGATAAAGTATACTAATAACATTACCAGTTTTAAACAAAAAGCACAATATTTAAAAAAGATACTTTTAACAGTAACATTTTCCAACACTGCACACAAACCAGCAACAGCCTATCAGGAAGCTATTTTAAGCAGGTTATACTCTTGACTTTCATCTAAAGGGATCTGTGTTGTCAGTCTCCCAGAGGTGGGTAAATATCCTGTATCCTGTTGTATATTGAATGACGCTGTTAGCACAAGACAACACAGGGAAAGAAACACAGAAACTCATGAAGTTTTCATAACACCATGATTAAAATGACCTGGCACAGCGAGTTCTGGCTGCTGCGAATCTCTTTGTGGTCAGTGAGTTAATGCATAATGGAGGATGTGCAATATTCGCCAGATGGGAGACAAGCTGAATGCTTTGTCAAGAGACACAATGTTGTTCATGGGTGACATGATGCTTTTAAGGAATTTTGAAGGGAGTTCAAGCGAGGGAATGCTTTGTTTTGGGTGATTGTCTCGTCTGATGAAGTTTTAACACGAGTGCCGCAACACTGCGTGAGGGGTAAATGTTTGCATGTGTGCGGGCCCTTATGAAACTGCAGAACATCGTACAAGCCAGAACAGTTAAAGTAGTTGCAGTATTTTGCTGCAGGTTTTTTGTAATGTTGAGTGAGAGCTGAGAGAAGATCCAAAAACAGGATCCGCAGGACGTTACAAGGGATTGCTTGACCTGTTTTTGACTGTAACAAAAACCTGACAGCTGTGGCTGCCATAACTTTCCCATAAAAAATATGGTAACAATGTTACATGCATTATGGGACGGCACTTATGTAAGTTTATAAAACTGAATGACATAGGACAGGGGTAGGCAAGTTCGGTCCTAGAGAGCCGCAGTCCTGCAGAGTTCAGCTCCAACCCTAATCAAACACACCTGAACAAGCTAATCAATGCCTTCAGCACTAAAATATAATATACCAACCTAACTGAGCTTTTAAAATCTGTTTTTACTGTAAAATGTTCTGATAATAAACAGGTGGTACAATTGACAAACTAAAACTGCTAAATAAAACACTAGCCATAAATCCCAGAATGCCACGGGAAGAGAAATGGACAGTTTTTGATCTCTAGAAATCTTCTCATGGCTCTTTCGCTTGGGCCAAAAATATGCACTCCGATGGGAGAAAAAAAACAAAAACAGGCCTCAATATTTTATGACCCCTCCACCCAATCAACATTCCCTGCTCTTGAAACTCTTCTCTCTCTCCCTCTATACTCTCAGCACATCAACTTTTTAATGTCATTACAGACGGTAAAAATTCCCCTGCATGTTTATGTAATCAGATCAAATCACGCAAATGTGAGGTGGAACATTCTCGTCGCTCCAACTTTGCAGCCCCACCATGTATCAACCATGTTATCTCTCTCCAGCACTTGTATTCCCTACTGAGAGAGATGTAACGGTTATTTTTATTTGCAGCAATGTGTTTTTCTTCGCTTGATATTGGGTTAACTTAAAAGGTGAAGGGGGTGGGAGGAGAAAAATGAGACCACGGTCCCTTCAAATTGGTCACCTTGGCCAAATGGTGGCAAAACACTTCCCTCCAAATGTTACTTAGCATGATATTTATAATAAAAAAATGCTTTAACAACTAGGAAACTTTCTTTATACTTGTACAGTGAACACTCGTACAGAGGACACTGAGTCATAAGAACGCCATCAACTCAAGAACGGTTTGCAGAAACTTAGTTTCAGAAAGACTGGCATAAATAATACAGTACAAACACTGCTAGACACTTCAATCATAGCTGGGGAAGAGAAGGGAATGCAGAGAGCCTTCCATCGCAGGAACGGTGTGAAAACTCTCTGCACAAGATTAGAGGACACACTTGTTTTGAAAGACCATCATGTAAATTGATACTTAATGGACACCTGAAGAGATTGAGCTGGAAAATGTATCTTCAGGATACATGCTGATGGACATTTCGGTGTCCTATAATTCTAAGCCTGAATCCCCACATCCTTGTTTTAAACAACATACCTACAGTCCTCATGTCCATGGCGCTTGGTTAGCCAAGACAGAGCATATCCTTTTTTATTAAACTTCTGGCAAAACAAACATTTGCAAAGAATATGCCTGAGTTCAAGTCAAATCTTCAGTTTATCAAAAAAAGTTCTCTGACTGTAAGCTGTTCACTGACCTGAATACCACCTTGCTCGTAGTTCAGAGGTAATCCTGTGCTTCTGTAATCCAATTTATTCACAAAAATAAGACAATATCCTGTGTCAAAAATGGGCTAGTAAAATATTTTTCCCCTTTTTCTAATATTAAATACTTAACCCTGCTAAAGTACCTGCAAAAAAAGTCCACCTTACGCAATGTGGATTAACAAAATAAAATTTTCATTAAAAAAGGACACCGGGGTAAATTGTCACAAGTGTTCTTTTGAGACTGCATTGTTTTTCCTATGCACGAAAAGTTGAAATATTTTTTTTAAATACTTTATGTAACAAAAAGTGACAGCTAGCCTTAGCAGCAGCCATTCAAACAACGAGATGACAACATAAGTCATTCATTAAAAATGCTTTGCACAGGCACATCTGCATTTATAACAATAGCTACAACTGACTGATAAAATGACATCTTCAGTCAGTAACTGAGCGAATACTTTTAATGGACATTAAAATCTCATTAAAAGACTATAAGACGTATGCCTTTGGGGACCAGTCATTATGTGCAATATTACTGCCATGATGATGGGCCCATAATTCTCTGCTGGTTTCAGTGGCATTTAAGCGATATCCAAAAATGACTTGGATGCCTCAACATTGATCGTAAACCCAGAACTTCGACAGACTATCACATCATCCCCCGCTGCCGCTACATCTGTCACTTCTTAAAGAGCCAATTTATTTCTTTATAAGGAAATCGAGAGGAACACAATGTCAGCCAACCAGATGGAAGCAAAATGAACACTATAAGTGCAGGTAAATTATATTAGCTAAATGCCAAAATAGATTATTCATATGCTGATGCTGGTTTCAAGCTGCATTACACTGAAAATACTACAAATAGATGCATTAAGACATTAACATTAAGTCTTTGAGTGGCACCATAAACAGTGTCTGAGACCATAGTAAAAATGCTTCTATTTTGGATGTCATTTTTCTTCTCATTTGCATTACAAATTACATTATTACTTGAGTAAAAATGACTATGAATGTCCTAGAATTTAATGTGCCTTGGTTTTGCTTTAATAATAGCAGCACTCGAGCTGCATATACTCCACAAGTTTGTGTAAAACCAGATGATCATGTTCTCCAGCATGATTTGAGATAATCTAAAGAGCATCTTGAGGTTCAGTGGAAGATCATCTTACCATCTGTACAATCAAGTTCACACAATCAATTTCACACATCACTTATTTGATTAGTGACCTAGAAACAGTGCAAAATCTCTTTTTCATTTTACTTCACAATGCTTTTTTTGTAAAAAAAATTTTTTGTCAAAATTGAAATAATTTCAGTTTAAGATAAAAATTACATTTTTAAAGCCAGATTTTCAATGCAGTCTCATACCTAACAAATGGGGCGGAGGGTATACATTAGATTTGCATATGTGCACAACAGCCAATTGAGTTTTCCCACAGTTTTCGCACAACAATAGATTGTTCCCTTTCTTGGCTTGCCTGTAAGTGGCGGTTCTGCCAGGATGGAGAAATGTGGTATATTCTAGCTTGCCTGAAATCCCCCGTCAGCTCTGCACTGAATGATTAGATCTACAATCAATGTCCCATTCTTTTCCGGTGACAGAAACACACTTCTTCTCCCGAGTGCACACTCAGACACTTTGTTTTGATTTCCTGCAGCTGTTGAAGTGATAAGGTATTGGCAAAAAAAAATAAAAATCTTCATTCCGACACGCTTTGTTACCGGAGTCACGGAATATCAGGAATACAGATTAATTCCACGACAGACAATCAAACTTTGCAGAACATATAAAATTGAAATTTGACACAATTGTTCTAAATTTCAAAGGGGTTCGGAGTAGCTTTGTTCCAGTAACTTAATTAAAGTATCCTACAGAGGGAACCGTTCAATTGCGACTCGGCAAGGGAACCAGCCCTGTCACAAAAAAAGACAACAAAACTCAATTTCTCTTTTTTTTCTCCCTTGCTGCACTGCTGTATATTTGCTGAGGAAAGTCCCATCGATTTCTCTATGGTGCACAGCCGGTCTCTTATCAGAGTGAGACTTGTACGGAATATTAACAGCCAAGTCTCCATAGCAACAGGGCAGAGCTATCCAGCAGCCGCATGATTGGTGGAAAGAGAGCAGGGGTTGTGGGGATGTGCTGGATTTGGAGGTGGGCGCATACGGAAAAAAAACAACAATTTTAGGTGGCCTGTGACTGTACCTCCCAAAATATTACCTGAGGGTGTGCTTGCCTCCAAAATGTTGCATTCAGGATAAGAAAAACCCTGAAGATATAAGATAAGTGGGTCTCGTATGCAAGAGCACTTGAGTTTATAACATCTTTAAAATATTCAGAGCATGTCTATTTATTGCCATTCAACATGACAGTTTGACATTTCCATCTGAGTCATGCATTAAAAGCATTATATGGAAAGAACATCTGAAAAGTTAGGCTGAAAGTTCCAGAACTTTATACAATAAAAATGTGGGCATGTTTCAAGCTCATGCATGTAAAATATATAGACTGTAGCATGAATCCCAGTAAAACTTTTCGGTGCCTCAGTAAAACTGATAAACTCTGATGAGGGAGAACTGATGAGAAACATGCGTTCTAAATTCTCAATTGTTTGAACCATTTAAAACATGGTTAGTAAACACCAATTTTGTGTCAAAATGTATGCGGCCAAATGTTGCTAAATTACTGTAAATGAATGCAGATGCAGTTCTGCTAAACTATCCATTTAGTTTAAATCTACTGATACCTCAATAATAAGGTTTAGATATGTTTAGATTACTTTATGAACTGCTAAAATCATCTGTAGTTCATTGTTACATTAATTCTGCACAACAGTAGTCATATAAAAGTAAAAAAGCTTTCAAAGACTGCAGAATTGTTTAAAAAAAAAAAAAGTCTTCCATTTGGTTACCGACCACTAAACACTTCTCTGTCTCTGGTCAGTTCTTACAAAAAGTGGGTCATACAGTGCTGCCCTTTTGACTTGCATAAATATTATGTAGAAATTGGGGTTGGTTCATCTCACATTAGAGGAAAACCTTTCAACCTTGCAATCACGAAATATGCTGCAAACAATATACTGCATTGATCATATAATAAAGGCAGCAGCTGCAAATCAATGCACTATCCATTGCCTAGGTATCAAAAAATAACTATATGCTGAATAAATATCATTATGGACAATCAGAGTTCAAATGTTGAGACAGACAGGGTTATGCCTAGAGTGCTAAATCATTCAAATACTGCTCAAGCTGTCCGAATTCTCCTTCACCATGACAACCGAGGTGAATGCCCCCTTCTTCATAACACACACTGGTCCACAGCTGCGGCGGGTACGGGTAACATTTTGCCGTTCTGACATTTTACATCAGCTTGAAGCAATATGATCAACAAGGGACACAGGGAGATTTTAATGAGGGCCGTGATACTTACTGGCACTGTATTCTGAGAGCTCAATTAGTAAACTTTTTTTTTTTAACACTAGAACTGTTTTTAAAACGTACATAAAAGATTTTTAATAAAACATTTAAGTCTCCCAGTCACTGACTTTTACTAAAATTGTGTGATTTACAATCCCCTGTTGTTAAAAACTGTTTAGTTTATACCTTTAAGCGCCAGCGGGTCAAATTTACCCGCTATATAATGACTGTATGTTGGCGCTGTCATTTTCGTGCCGCTTATGTTTTAACATAGTACATTGCTAGGCAATGCCTTTCACTAACTGAATTAGTGGTTATCAGTTTCATAAATAAAGACAAAATGAGTAAAAGAAGGCGATTTATGAATGCTGAAGAGGTATAAGAAGCACTAAATGCCATGAGCGATGGAGAGTCTGATGGTGGGGAGATAAGTAAAGCGCCCTGTCGGCTCAGCATCTGACGGCGATCAATATATCATATTCAAACGTTTTATCCTAATGTTACTCATAATTGTTAAAAATTTGGATTAATTATTTAATTTTTGCCATTTCTATCGTTTATTGTTCACGTCTGTGTTGCTATTTATGGATGTAATGAATACAACTTTTTTTTATTGTTTATTGGGTGTTCTTCTGATATTAATTCAAATTTTAAATGACATAACTAAACAAATTAATAATTAATTTGGTGAAGCTGTGCGCTTGAATTTGTCATCATCATCCTATGCAATGTGGTGAATTAGGCCTATTATTGCTCATTATTGTCTATAGGCTGTTTTAGTAATTTAAATAACATAGGTTATCTTAATATATTGATTAATGACATTGTAATATAATAGCCTATTACACCACCCAAATATGTATTTACGTCCTTCTAATTCCCGTTGTCAGTGCAGACTTGTTTAGCTTAATATTGACCATTATGTAAAGAGACTAGTGTAGCCTTCATAAAAAAATAGCCGTGAACATAAAACAACAGGACAAAAACATAGCTGATGACTAGACAATCATTTCATGACTCTAGACACTTCTCTGTGAAGACAGTAGCATAATACAGTGAAACAATATGTCTTTAACCATTCATAAACAGCTGTCATGTGCGTGGGTCAAATTTACCCGCTGGCACTTTTAGGTATACAGCGATCCCTGGCGGTTCTAGTGTTAATGCAAACCTGAAAATTCACTTCTTATAGACCAATTATCGGTTTGTAAACATTCAGGATGCGCGCGCATCATGGTTGCAGAAAACCCGGGAGAGATAGCCTTTACAGCTAGAGAATTACACGGATACGGTACAAAACAGTTAGATTAAAAAAGATTATAGATTATATTGATTAGATGCCATTTTCAAAATGTTCTCCGCATATTAAAAGAGCTTGTCACCCAGCGATAAGCACTGTTATTCAACGAAATTGACGTTAGAGAGTGGGATAGTCTTACAGATCCGAAACAGGGATGACGTTTTTGTGGGCGGAGCCTATCTGGAGGCTTTCGGTTTTCAAGCGGCAGTCTATGGAGCCATGGAATAAAATAATAAAAAAAGGTAAATTTGATTTTATATTTCAAAATTATGACTTTATTCTCGCAATTCCGAGATTATATCTCACAATTCTAATAAGGAAAAACAACTCGTCATTCTCACTTTTCCCCTCAGCTCTTCTGGCTTTTTCCCCTCAGATTTGACAAACTCACTATTTAAGTCGAGTTATAAAGTCCGAATTAGGAGATATAAACTTGCATTTGCGAGAAAAAAAGTCAGAATTGTGAGATAAAGTAAATAAATGTTATGTAAAAATGTTAATAGTAAGGTTTAAATAATATTTCTAATAGTAAGGTTTAAATAATATTTCATGCTGTAACTGTAGGGCTAATACAATACGTCCCCTATGAACAGCATATGTGAATATTATGTAGATCTATTGTTTAAATCGAATTTATGCTTTAAAAGTAGAGTAATCATAGCAGTTTTCATCCATAGTATGTCCAATTAAACGTCTGTGTTTAGCTTCAAATGACGACAGTATTCTATAAAAATTATTTGCATTCCGATCTTGACATCAAAAGGCACAAAAATATTTTTTCTTTTATTCCATGGATTTTACCCATTTACCTCCACTTGTTCCCAGTGTTTTTCTGCAACCACTATGCACGCGCAGCTGCAAGTGACGTAACTGTGACGTCTACTCCAAATTGGTCTATACCTCTGGTGCCAAAGATGTAAAGGTCAATGTATTTTGAGGTAATAAACAATCAAGGCTTAAAACTTTCTTAAAGCACAAAGTAAGAAAACAAAGTGTTATTTAATTAAATAAAGATGCTAAATGTATGCAGTGTGGCCTACAGTCATGTATTTTTTTAGTATGAAAATATATTTAATTTAAACTTGAGATCAAGGGGCAAAAAGTTATTTTGTCTTAAAAATTCATTTATTACATAAAATATTTCAATTGAAATTGAAAAGTCTGTAAAAAAAAAAAAGCCAATTATACCCTCTGTTATTATTTTCTCTATTGTTTCTTCACAGGTGTTTTACTTTGCCAGAAAATTAAGAGTAACATTTCTGTTTTTCTACTTTTTGTTTTCTTACAGTGTATAAAAATGGCCAAAATATTAGGAAATAAGGTAAACTTACTTATTTAGGTAAACTTAAACTTATCAAAAATACATTTATGTAAATATATTTTAAAATACATACATATCAATATCTTTTTTATTTGTAATATACTTTTAAATATCTTTGTAAAATTGGAGAAGAAATGATCGCTTTGAGTTCCATGAGTGAGACCTCAAACACATTTTCTAACACAAATAGAATATTTTTCATAATTTTTTGGCAATAAAAGAATGTGTACAAAATATTGTTTGCCTTGAGACTGTGTGAAAAGCATGCTGGGACTGTAAGAGGATTGAGTGACATTGACCCGGACACAGCCTCTATATGAATGATGATTGACAGATGAGATTACTTTTAGGAAAAGGACACTGAATTTCCAAACCACAGAGATTCTGGCCAAGAGTTTTATCACTGGATGACATTTAATTCTGTTGGGGAAGTGTTTCAATTCCATTTCCACATTAACCCATTAATAACTCACTTGTGGGCATGGGTTTTGATAGGACAGAGTTCATTTCCCACAAGCAGGAATGTTTTACCAGGGTAAAGGTTCTTTCTAGTGCACAAAACCCAAGTGGTTTGTGCTCACTCTCTGTCTCTGGCAATGGAAGTCACAAGGAAACGTCACTTTGCCACAGTAATAAGCATGTGTGCTGCAGTGTTGCTTAGAAACTGTAGCTTCCCAAGCTACAAGCTACTAATAAAGTAAAGTAGTTCTACAGTCAATCATTGCAAAAAGCAGTTAGCTACACTACAATGAAGCAACTAAAATTGAGCTATTTAAGGAGTAAATTACTTTTTATTACATAACTACAAAATGATATAATTTATATACATAATTTAAACATATAATTCACACAAAATATTAATGACATAATAAAATTGGTAACATGCAATATATTACTCTCTTTGGACCTTTTTAAGAGGTCAACAAATCTGTAAAATCTCTTCACCACGTGTTCAGTCATGAAAATCTTGAAAACATGTTTTCAAATGACATATTACACTATATTAATGAAACTGAAACTGGACAAATGAAACGGATCTTTTTTTTTTTTTTAAGTTGGTCTTTCGTCAGCTTAGTTAATCAAAGCTCTTTTGATAAAACAATCAAGCATTAAGGAAGGGACGGGATTCTGCAGGGCGACGAGATCTTACACAATACCGGTTTCATTTAACTGAAACGTTGGAATGATCAAATTAATCTGACTTCCCAATATGAGGGAGAGAGAAAGGGCATTCTTGTAGAGTGTATCTGACTGCTACTTCAGTTTGCTCGGTTGTAAATTTGCAAAAAAAATACTGTCTTTGTCACGCTACACTGAAACTAAATAAAAAAATTACCTCATTACTTTGAAAGTTACTGTTTAGAAAGGAACTACCGTCTAGCTGCTGAAAAAATTAGCTATAAGGTACTAGAATCATGTTTTTAGTTATAAAAATGCACTTCACTGCACTTCTGTCCATGAAGACTACTACACAAAACACTCATATTCACATAGTCAGCTAAAGGTCTTCAGTCAACTGCAAAGGTTATTTTAGCACAAATATTACAAATAACCCCAACAGACCGGCACTCTCCAAATAATTAACACTGTTCACATCATATAATAGGATCAAAAGAAAGTCCCATGCTGCTTTGCAGCATGCTCCTGCTCTCCATCTGTGCTCCCTGACTCATCACGGCAGAAGACACGGAGTCAAAACCAACCAATCAAAAAATAAATAAATAAACAGATAAAATACTCATATCTTCAGGCCCTCCTTTTGTCCCCCTACATGGTCCACGGTTCATATCTGATGACTACATTTGTACAACACACATCTGACTGGTCTTTAGCCTTCAGGGACCCACTACATCAAACCAGTTGTAAAAGCAATTAAAAACTTTTTTTAATGCTAAACATGGGTTCAAATGTAAAATAACAGCATTTTACATACCAAAATGTATCACAGAAACATGTTGTGCAAGAAAACATTTACAATTTCAATTTGTCAGCATGCAAAACTCACACAAGATGCTGCCCACTGACTGATTTCAATACAGCATCAATGTTTGAGTCTTTGAGGTTGGTATGATATGCACAAGTGTAAATAAAGTCCAATTTTATTTAATTAATACTTATATTCTATTTAAATTCAAATTTTGTCATTTGTTTAATAACATATAATTAATTGTGATATATATAATGATTAATTATATTTCATTTAAATTGTAATTTTGTCAATTTTACCTTTTTAACTTTTTTAATTTTCAAATGTTATTTAATAAAAAAATAAACTTGTGGTAAAATACAATTTAAATAACAAAGTTTAAAATTAGTTGCGTGCTGTCAAACGATTAATTGTGATAATCGCATCCAAAATAAAAGTTTTTGTTTACATAATATATGTGTGTGTACTTTTTATATTTATTAAGTATATATAAATACAAACACATGCATGTATATATTTAAGAAAAATGTTACGTTTATATATTAAATATATTTATACATAATATACATTTGATGTAAATACATGTAAATATTTTCAAAAAATACACTGTATGTGTGTGTATTTATATACATAATGAATATATACTGTATGTATATATACAGTGGTGTGAAAAGTTTTTTTTTTGCCCCCTTCCTGTTTTTTTAATTTTTGCATATTTGTCACACAAAAGTTCAGATCATCAAACAAATTTTAATATTTACACAAAGATAATGCAAGTAAATACAAACTGCAGTTTTGAAATTATGATTTCATTTATTAAAGGAAAAAAAGCTGTCCAAACCTGCCTGGCAATGTGAAAAAGTAATTGCCCCTAAATCTAATAAATGGTTGTGCCACCCTTTGCAGCAACAACTGCAATCAAGCGTTTGCGATAAATGGCGATGAGTCTTTCACAGTAATTTTGGCCGACTCTTCTTTGCAGAATTGTTTCAATTCAGCCACATTGGAGGGTTTTCAAACATGAACTGCCTTTTTAAGGTCATGCCACAACATCTCAATCAGATTTAAGTCAGGACTTTGACTTGGCCACTCCAAAACCTTAATTTTGTTTTTATTGAGCCATTCAGAGGTGGACTTACTGGTTTGTTTTGGATCATTGTCCTGCTGCAGAAAACCAAGTTCGTTTCAGCTTGAGGTCACAAACAGATGGCCAGACATTCTCCTTCAGAATTTTCTGATAGAGAGCAGGGTGGGGGGGGGCAAAAAATTTTTCCCCCATGGTCCATCAGTTATGGCAGTCAGCCAGGTCTGAAGCTGCAAGCAGGCCTCAGACATCACACTACCTACCACCACTATGTTTGACTGTTGGTATGATGTTCTTTTTATTAAATGCTGTGTTGGTTTCACACCAGATGTAATGGAACACACCTTCCAAAAAGTTCAACTTTTTTCAGTCCACAGAATATTTGCCCAAAAATATTGGGGATAAACAAGATATTTTTGGCAAATGTGAGACAAGCCTTTGTGTTCTTTTTGGTCAGCAATGGCTTTTGCCTTGGAACTCTCCCATGGATACCGTTTTTGCCCAGTCTCTTTCTTATAGTTGAATCATGAACACTGACCTTAATTGAGGCAAGTAAAGCCTGCAGTTCTTTAGATGTTGTTCTATGTTCTTTTATGACCTCTTGGATGAGTCGTCGTTGCGCTCTTGGAGTAATTTTGGTAGGCCGGCCACTCCTGGGAAGGTTCACCACTGTTCCAAGTTTTCTCCATTTGTGGATAATGGCTCTGACTGTGGTTCGCTAGAGTACCAAAGCCTTAGAAATGGCTCTATAACCCTTTCCAGACTGATACATGACAACTATTTTGATTCTCATCTGTTCTTGAATTACTTTAGATCGCGGCATAATGTGTTGCCATTCAAGCATGCTTCACTTTGTCAGACAGCATCTATTTAAGTGATGTCTTGATTCAACAGGTCTGGCAGTATTTAGGCCTGCGTGTGGCTAGTGAAATTTAACTCAGCTTTCTAAAATGATGTGGTTAATCACAGTTTGGACAGCTTTTTTCCCTTAATAAATGAAATTATCATTTAAAAACTGCATTTTGTATTTACTTGCATTATCTTTGCGTAATATTAAAATTGGTTTGATGATCTGAATCTTTTAAATGTGACAAACATGCAAAAAAATAAGAAACCAGGAAGGGGGACAAAAAAACTTTCACGGCACGGTAGATATATATAAATAGGTTTCCTGAGCCTTCAAAATGGTCTCTAAGTTTGGTTCACTAGGCTACACAATCAAAGGGAAGACTGCTGATCTGACAGTTGTCAGAAGACAATCATTGACACCCTTCACAAGGAGGGTAAGCCACAAAAATTCATTGCCAAAGAAGCTGACTGTTAACAGAGTGCTGTATCCAAACATATTAACAGAAAGTTGAGGGGAAGGAAAAAGAGTGGAAGAAAAAGATGCACAAACAACCGAGAGAACCGCAAGCCTTATGAGGATTGTCAAGCAAAAATCGATTCAAGAATTTGAGTGAACTTTACTAGGAATGGACTGAGGCTGGGGTCAAGTTATCAAGAGCCACCACACACAGACGTAGGAATTTGGCTACAGTTGTTGTATTTCTCTTGTTAGGCCACTCCTGAACCACAGACAACGTCAAAAGGCGTCTTACCTGGGCTAAGGAGAAAAAAGAACTGGAATATTGCCCAGTGGTCCAAAGTCCTCTTTCAGATGAGATCACGTTTTGTATTTCATTTGGAAACCAAGGTCCTAGAGTCTGGAGGAAGGGTTGGAGAAGCTCATAGCCCAAGTTACTCTAAGTCCAGTGTTAAGTTTCCACAGTCACTGATGATTTGGGGTGCAATGTCATCTACTGGTGTTGATCCATTGTGTTTTTTGAAAAACAAAGTCACTGCACCCGTTTACCAAGAAAATTTGGAGCACTTCAGCTTCCGTTCTGTGAACCAGATGTGTGAAGATACTGATGTCATTCCAGCAGGATTTGGCACCTGCCCACACTGCCCAAAGCACCAAAAGCTGGTTAAATGGCCATGGTGTTACTGTGCTTGACTGGCCAGCAAACTCACAAGACCTGAACCCCATAGAGAATCTATAGGGTATTGTCAGAGGAAATTGAGAAACAAGAGACCAAAAAATGCAGGTGAGCTGAAGGCTGTCAAAGAAACCTGGACTTCCATACCATCTTAGCAGTGCCACAAACTGATCACCTCCTTGCCATGCCGAATTGAGGCAGTAAGTAAAGCAAAAGAAGCCCCTACCAAAGTATTGAGCACATGTACAGTAAAGAACATACTTTCCAGAAGGCCAACAATTCACTAGAAATGTTTTTTTATTGGTCTTATGAAGTATTTTAATTTGTTGAGATAGTGAATTGGTGGGTTTTGTTAAATGTGAGCCAAAATCATAAAAAATAAAAGAACCAAAGACTTAAACTACTCAGTCTGTGTGCATTGATTATTTAATACACGAGTTTCCCATTTGAGTTGAATTAATGAAATAAATGAACTTTTCCACGACATTCAATTTATTGAGATGAACCGTATATACGTATATATATATATATATTATAGATATATATATAATATATATATATATATATAATATACAATTTTATAAAATACTCTATAAAAATGTAATATAATTATAAAGGTATACATTTAATGCACATAATGATACATTTATTTAATAATTATTAATTATATTTCTATAATTTGACATACTGTATGGACTATTTTTAAAATGGTAAATTATAATTGTACATCAATTTCATTTTTCATAAATCGCATATTCATAAATATATATATAAAGCCTGATTATATTATAATTAAATTTATTTATGTAATGTATTTCATTGAAGGTAGATAGAACGATGTGGCAAATATATAGTCAAGGTGGCTTGTATACACAGATGTTTTATGCAGACATAAAATAGTTTGGCTAATTAACACTTTGTGAGCAACAAGCTGCAAAGTGCATGTAAAATGTGATCTGGACGGGGTCATGACGTAAACGCTTTTTGGCCCTCAAGCCTTGGTGTCAGTCAGTCACTGTTGGGAGCAAGCAAAAATTTCAAAGCCACTGGCGAAGCCAGACTCAGTGACCTATTCACAACTCTCTTCACATGCTTCTTATCTGCTTTACAGGGACAGAAGGTAAGGACGGAGATGATGGGGAGAATTGTACAGAGGCAGACAGTGACAGAGAGTTACGTAAGACCAAAAAGACATGGGAGGAATATGATAAAACAATGGATTTTATTTATTTCACAAAAGCTAGTCTGCTTTCTCCTGTACTTTTGCTTTAATTCTTAATATTTCTCAAACCTGACCAGGCCAAAACAAACTTAAAATGTATAGTCCTTGTGAAACTGAGGCTTTCTACGTTAAAGAAACTAGAACAAGGACTATCAAATGGCTAAATTATACTCAAATCAGCCGAGGTGTATTACTAAACATGACTTTATTCTGTGTTCAAATTGAAATTCTGTTCATCCTGCTGGTATGATGGTCCGTCTTATGGGTTAACATGACCCAGAGGCCCCTGCTTGGGGCCCAGCATGTGTACCCAGGCCCAAGCAGATGGTGGCCATATGTCCGCAGAACATGGAAGAAGAGCCACAAACACGAGGCCAGAAAACTGAGCTATATTCACATTTGTGAGAAGACTTAGAGCCCAGTCTTCTTCAAATATCTGCTGTGAGCATGAAGCTCACACAGCCACACACACACACACACACCATCATCTACTCATACCGAGGGTTAATGCATGCAGTCAATGAGAAAACATACATTCCCCCTACAGACTTAAAATAGAAACACACAGACGATATTCAGTTTTGCCTTTGGCAACAAGGAAAGTTTGTCAAGTGTCTGAGAAACAGTTAGCACTGGTAAGTAGCCTATAAAATAAAACAACATTCCCCGCATCTGAATATGCCTACCTCCCTGTACAGTAGGTGAAAAACTGAATACATATAGCATACATAAAACCATAGGGCAAAAAGTACCTGGATGACCTACTACTTCCGCAAAGATTCATCAATTTGCCTATTAAAAGCCCACAGGAGAGGGGTTGAATAAAGGCGTGAAGCCCAAACTGCAATTGAAGTCACATGACAGATTTAATCTATAGTACACACATTCATACTATATAAAACATAAGTCTACTTTTTAAGGGTTGTGAAGTTTGTTCCTCCGCAAATGTAGTAAAATAGTACATACTCAGACATTATGCAAGTTCAGACGCACATTGAAATTTTATTACACACTTAGTAAATTTGCAGTTTATTGCACTGGTTGCTACAACAGTCGCCTTGTATTAATACTGACACCTAGTGGTTCCTGGGTGGATGTCATGCCACAACGCAAACACATCAGTTAATTTTAGCGCTGTTACGAGTAACTAACTTCGGTGGAAGAATACACTATTTTGGCAAGTGTTGATACATAAGGTGAAGATACAAGGTCATGTGATCTCAAATGTGGGCCGAGCACGCTGCTCCATAAGGAGACCCTACTCAAGGGAATCGGTTTCGGTGCTATGACATAGTCTTCATTTTGTGTGTATTTATTTCAACAGTACTATTAATTCATTTCTATTAAAAAAAACAATAAAGAAAAGTATGAAATATATAAGAACACAGATATTTTCTTTTGAAATTCAATGGGTATGATACATAGGAGTAAGTCCCAAGTTGACGTTAACACCACTACTTGAAAGTAAGCAACTGTTGTTATCAAAATATTTTAATCATAGAAAACATGTGTATAAAAGGAACTTAATACTGCAGTATACTAAATATAGTGTGTCAGTTTCGAAACTAACAATTTCAATTCTGGGGAGGAACCACACCGCTCCAACGTATATATTTGTCGCACGTAGATAGCGATTGGACTAGCCACACCCATTAGGAAGCCAAACAAACCTTGTCCTATGGAAAGTTTTGTCCTGGTGTTCGCATGGTAAGGACTACAGCACCTGGTTCCCCAGCCCAACACTGGTGATCGGTTATCACCACCCCGCTTGTTGGCGATGTTCTACAAGAGTGGAGGAAAGCGAAATAGTGCGCACAAAAAATGCCCAGTACTGTACATAACGAACCTTTACGACACAACATGGCTTTTGCCTTAATCCCAGACATATTACACAGAATAAATGCATAGGTGTGGTCCAAAATCCTCTGAAAATACCATAAAACATGCCCGAACATGTGGAAATTAACCTAACCTTTAGGCAGCAATTACTGTTTCTCCACTGACATTTACTCCAATTTGTCTGGCAGCAAAAATGTCCTTGAAGTCACGGATCCTGGATAGGGTGTCACAGTCACAGGTTTCATCATGCCCTAGTCAACAGCTTAGAGAAAGGCAAACCGAAACACCTCTGGGGTGAAACGTTTCTAAAGACAAATTCTGATGAACTCAAAAAAAGCCCCCCCCCCAAAAAAAAGAGTACAGAATGCATCTAGTAGAAAAAGCGGGTTAAGAGTCAAAGTCTTCACTAGAAAATTGCATTTTCTTCCCTTGTTTGGTTTGTTCCCTGCTGCATATGAGATGAAAGTGGCGCTAAATTAAGATTCACATATGAAAAGACACGACTTGAGAGTTAAACACCTTCATTATAATCCGAAATTAGACTCTAACCCAGACCTCGGCATGAATTATTTTCTTTCTTTCTTTCTTTCTTTCTTTGGAAAGTGCTGATGCAAACAGAGAATACAGAACATTCAGGCAATTCTAACAGCAGAGGAACACTCAGAGTTGAAGAGAGGTGAATGTACAGTTAAACCGAGCCGAGTGTGTTTCCCTATCTGAAACGCTCCTTCATCCGGTCTAATTCCTCTGTGCCACTGCACATACATTTCTCTCTCGGTTTTCCACCATCCAAGCAGGTTCCAGCAAGTTCTGCCACGGGCAAGCAACACTCGGTTTAATTATTGCAGGGAGTTGAGCTCGTTTGACAGGTCGACCTACTCCACTCCATTTGATATGAATTAGAGAGTGTGATGAGAGAGAAAAAGAGCAGGTACAAGACTAAATAAAATACAGAAAAGGAGAGAAAAAGAGGAAACAACTTTTTCATAGTCATCAATAGGAGACTACAGACAGCCAGACTATGGAATTTTCTTATATTCTAAAATGTAAATATTGCATAACATAAATAGCTGATAAAATGCTAAAACTTTGGATGCCAGTAATTATCTTATAGAGTTAATTTTTTTTAATTCAGCAAGGAAACATTAAATTGATCAAAAGTGAAAAAGACTTTTACATTGTTACATGCTGTTCTTTTAAACTTTCTACATATATCAAAGAATCCTGAAAAAATGTATCAAATATACACAAATATTAAGCAGCACAACTACTTTAACACTGATAATAAAAATACATATTTCCTAAGCATCAAATCAGCACAGGAGAAGTTACATGTCTTTCAAAAATATCTCCAACAGAAGAAGTTATTTAAATAACATAATTGTTATGTTATAATAATTTAAATATTTACAAATTATTATTGAATAATAATACATAATTAAAATAATTATTATACTGTAATAATATTTAACATTATTATTATTATGTTTTAATCAAATAAGGATTATTTGGAGAACCTTGGAGAACATAAAAAACTATCCTACCAAAGCAAAGTTATGAATTGTAGTATTGTAGAAATGTATTGTTTCAATTATATTATATGTAATATACTACAGTATGTACAGTACATTAATTGTACAGTACTCTTAATCTACAACACTGTACAGTACAATCTACAACACTAATTAGTTAAAATATATTCTAAAATTCATTGCTAATTCATCTGCAGCTGTTAAATTTCTTTGAAAACAAATTCAACATCCACCAATGGAATTCAATCATCTGCATTCAACATCATGAATTGCAAGGAAAATTATACATTCTAAATTTGACCCAAATCTTCTGACCATCAACAAATTAAAAACCATGTTTTTGGTATAACTATTTGTTGAATAAAATCAAATCTGTAATTTTTTTCTGTAACTGGTTGTCATAAATGGAAAGCTTGCAAATCAAACACCCATAAGTGCAGAACATTAAAATATCATCTATCATCTGAATGTCCATAAATGTCACTCTCCAACTTTGGAGGACATTCCAAACCCTCACTGCGCTTTGATAGTTTGATGCTCACTGGCGTAGCGGTGACAGCTCCAGCAGAGGCTGTGGGAGCCGGTGGCCCACTTTCTCCAGGACTGACAAATCAGAGACACCAGGCAGAGTTTTAAAACTGATTACAAAACAAACACGGCAGACCACACTGGAGAGACACAGACGCTCCTCTGCTGTTAGCCTCCGGTTCTGTCTGGCACTTAGGGGGCGATCTTCATCAATTCTTAACCTTACCGATCAGAATCTGGCCGTGGCCCAGAGCCTCTGGGCTCGGACCCCTGCATCCTGCGTTCTCCTGAGTGATGTAAACAGCCTGGTGCATACGCGCTCTCATTTTGTGGTGACAGTAATTATGTCGGTGAGAAAACAAGCTGCAGTTTTTCTGCTCTAACCCTGCAGATACAACCCAGGGAGCCAGGAAAGCACTGACGGGAATGTTTACCATGCAATATGACTGATTTGGGTCAAGAACATGAGAAGAACTAGGAAAACGCCAGGCCAGGGGGAAAAGAAAGGACCACCCTGCTAAGTGACCCTCATCTTGGTTTTAAAAATGAGACTGCTTTTAAAAGTGACTACATTCACATAGTAACAGTATCCAGTTATCAGTCCTGTTTTACAGTGCAAAGCACAAAATATTAGTAACATGTCAGTAACTGGCCAATATTAGAGTTTTTATTTATTTATTAAATTTATCGGTAAGAGTCTATACCGAATATTTAATTGCGCATTCATACATAATCTTTGACAAAATTAATATTTATTTTTCATACTGTATATACATTGTTGAGATACCTAAATGCATTTGTAGCACTTAGTGTTTATTTAGACAATAGTATATTTATAGACCAGAATTTATTTATAGAACAGCTATTTATCGTTTATAAACCATAATATGAAAATACTGGAATTATCAGATTATCGGTATCAGCCACAATTGTAATATCTATTATTTTACTAATTTATATGTATTTTTAATTTTTTAGACAAAATAGTAAATACAACAGCTATTATATTATAAGTCATAATATGAAAATACTGTAATTATCGTATTATCAATATCAACAAGAGCTGTAATATCTATTGTTTTAATTAATTTATATGTATTTTAATTTATTTAGACAAAATGGAACAGAATTTGAATATCGTCTATTTATTGGTTCAGTCATAACATGAAAATGATTTTCGGATTATCGGTATCAGCCAGAATTGTAAATCTATTTTTGTTTATTCATTTATCTCCATTTTTTATTTATTTAGTCAAACAGTATATTTATAGACTATAAACACTATTGATTGATTATACATTATAATAAAATACTGTCATTATTGGATTATCTGTTCAAGCAAGAATTGGCCGTTTTTTAAATTAATTCTATATCTATATTTTAGGTATTTAGACAAAATAGTATATGCATAGACTACAAACAGCTATACCGAATATAAGTCATATAAATCATAACATGAAAATACTGTAATTATTGGATTATCGGTGTTAGTTGGAATTGTACTCTCTCCACTGTGTGTTTTAAATAATTAATTTCTCTTCTTAATTTATTTAGACAAATATAACAGAATATTAATATGGTCATTTATCGGTTATTAGTCATAATATGAAAATAATTATCATTTTATAGGCATCAGCAAAAATTTTATATTGTCAACCCCAAACATTGTGAACATAGTTGGTGCGATTTACTCCATAACTGAAACTTTCTGGCTTTGAATTACTCCCCAAATCCTCATAGAAATGCAAATGTATCTGGCAGCATGTGCACCTTGTTTACTGCTGTGGCATAAATTAATCTAATTTTGTCTGAGTGTTTTTGTATTGCCACACTGACAAGGTAAGAACTTTGACTCAGTCAGTTCCAACAGTAAACACAATAAAACCGGTGGGTTATTAAAATTATGGATACAGTTTATGGTTGTAGTTTTCTTCACAGCTGGCATCTTTAGCTCAAGCTCATCTTAACGTTTCTGCTCATTTTCCACTCTCGTCTCCCTCCATTATAGCTAGTCTCAGAGTCCCTGCACTACCTCTATTCTCATCTATAGCCTGACAGAGCAATACAGCAAAACACAATAGCTGTCTGTCACTCACAGGCCGTAGAGGGATCCTGTGGAGGCCAGAGGCACTGGAATGAGCTACGGCTGAGCCCTAGAAATATCAACACATTGCCAAAACTAATGAGGAGAATAAATATGAGGAAATACGATCCGCTGGGATGTGCTGTTCATTATGGAAGTTAAGACAACGGCCCTGTGGTTATAAGGGGAAATATTTTCCTCATACCCAAAAGAAACGGCATTTTAGAATTTGAATTTATTATGAAATTGTTAATGTAGTTTTTAAGCACTTGGGTATCCATGAAAACACAAGAAATAATCAGAAGAGAGACTAACTGCCCAGAGATGGTTTGGTTTCTCTTCTGTTCATCAGATGTCTGGGCTGCTGCCCAATGAACATACAATAAAAGCATTTTTATTGGCTATCTATCATTACATAAACAAGTTTATAAGCTCACTGCTCTATGGATGAATGATTGTGTAAAGATGTGGTTCACAAGCCCAAAACATATTGAGTTCTAAAAATACGCGCTCTGTGCTTTATAAAACGAATGCTAAATCTGGCATTTATGATTTATGTCTTAAAATGATCCATTAGCATATGTGTGTAGCATAACATGCACCCTATTATGATATATAATAGCAGCAATCACACCGCGCCTCTGCGATCAACATAAATATACTGTCGAAACCTCTTTCACTGAACCTTCAGATAAATAAATGTTGTCTCATTCTGGCATACCAATAATACTTCTATTTATTGTTATGAGAATTTATTGTTTACCAGAATAAAGGGTAAAGTCATTGTTCATGAATTTGTTGCTCGTCGCTCCGGACTGCGGTAGCACTGAAGGACAGTGTCTTGTAGTGGTGGTCTTAGACGTTTTCAGAGAGACTGCACAGGGGAAACAGGTACCGCGTAGGGTAACAAGAGAACCAGGATGTGTCATTTTCCTTCACTGTGTGTGGTGAGGCATTAGAACTCAGGGGAGGCGGGATTAGAGATAAACATGGATTGTGGACAATTTAGTTGATATATAGCAAGACAAGTACCAAAGCGTAAAAAGGGGTCATATTATGCATGATTAATTTCTTAATTATAGTGTACACTATTTTTTAAATCTACTTTACAATGTTTCTCAAAGGGTGAAGGTAGCCAAACCAGAGAAAAAAAGGACGGAAAAGCTAAAAGTAAAAGAAAGTAAATATGAGAATCATATTTTATGCGACGTTCTTAGCCCTACGTGATTGCACCATAGTATAGACATTATGAATTTAGTATTTGAAACATAAACAGGTACTAGTGTTCGTGTAATCGAACTTTACAGGTTTCCAAGAAGTGTTCTAAAACCCACAAAAGGTAAAGTCGCAAAAAATAGTGTAGCAGCAGAGTAGGTGTATATGCTACAGTACACGGGGTATTCTACTGCAAGTTACTCTTCTTGAGTCGGTATTTCTGGGCTGATTTGTTAAAATACCGATACTGATATGGGGATTTGCTAGAAAGTGTTTTTCAGTCGAGACAAATAAAATAAAATAAAATATAGAAAACCTAAGGGTATAGCATATAAGAAGCACAGGCCAGGAATTCATAGAGTGCATTATGCATTTATTTTCGAGATCTTGTATCGAAATTCTAATTGATGTTGGTTTCCGTAAGGAGGAGTGTTTTGCACGAGCACGCAGGTAAATAAATAAAATAATTCGGAGCGTACAGAATGAATGAAACCGGTATAATACTTTGATGAATATACTTATATGGATACAGGTTTTATTATTAGCATTTATTCTGCAGATTCTATATTTAGATTAGTTGCTAAAGAAAATAAACTTAGAAATGTAGAATATATAGTAAAATTAAAAGAAAAATTATTATGAATGCCTTCAGTTATCATATTATCATTATTAATTATTGATCATACAAACATTAAAAATTACTTATGTTTTGCACCCAAAATATAAAATAAATGAAATATAAAATAAAAATAATAAATAAAACAAAATACTACTACTTCTGACCAAGTGAATTTGCGAATTTGGAATTGTATGTTTACAAATGTATTTAAAAATACAACTTTTAAATCTAAAAAGATCAACGGAAATTCTATTTCTGATGAAATAACTCCTTCAAGAAGTCTTAAGAAAGAGTGGTGGTGGGTAAAAATAAAGTATTTTGATTGGCGGACTGCTGAGTGGACAGGGACAGGGCTCGCTGACTCATGAGGGCAGAGAGGACAGTTGGAGAGCGAGTTGGGTCAATGATTCAGCTGGAATAAGACTGAAAGGCCAAGAGACCGTGCCACTCAATGTCACTCTCAGCTGTCCCACAACCACTCTGGGTTACAGAGCAGCCACTTACCACAAAACTACACTTCACTCTGTCTATCATATCTCATGCAACTTAAAACCAAGCCTTCCCAAAGAACAATTACTATTCATGAGCCTCTGATTTAGACACAAGAATTAGAATATGAATAGAACATCTGGTAATAAAATAAAGGTTACAGTCCACTCTAAAACTACAGACACGGCAATACACTTCAGCAAGGGTTCATATTTGATGTTATCACGATGACCTTAGAGTGCTATTAAGTCCTGAATATAAAACACCTTTTTATAGTTTTAGACTGGACATTACTAAGACTAAAGACAAGAACTGGCTTTAAAAGTCTGAAAACACACTTTGATGTGGTAAATACACAATAAAATATCATAATTTTATAAATATTTTTAAAGACATTTTCCACTGTAATACTAAGATTTTGTCTAAAGTACCATGGTATATTTCAAAAGTACCATGGTATCTGATACCATCACTGTACCATGGTACCACCATAGTCTTGTAAGAAAAAAAAGATAAATAAAAATAAAATCTAACGATTGAAAAATTGAAATTAAACAAATACATTCTCATGACTTCAAAATAAAATAAAATAAAATATTAGTTATAGATATATGGTGTATATACACAAAAGTCTGGGGTTGGTAAGATTTTTTTTTTCCCCCAATATTTTTGAAAGAATTTTCTTATGCTCACCAAGGCTGCATTTTTTTGGCAAATATATAATAAAACAGTAATATTGTGAATGACTATTACAACTTGAAATACCTGTTCTTTTATTGTAATATACTATATATGTCTACTGTAATATATATAAACTGAATTTAAAACAAAAATCAAGTATTTTAGAAAACTGTGTAAAATTATTATTATTTTTACCATTTGCCACAGAATTTATTGTCAACTATGTGAGATGCTTCCTGATTGCAAATATATGCATCTGACGTTTATTTTGAAACAGAAACTTGAAATGATTTATAACCCTAGAAACCCATAATATCTGCATGACGAGTGAATCAGATTCATAAAACACACACATGACATGCAGATGCCCAATATATCTGGCATTAGCTGCTGAAAACTGTTCGATCTTTGTCACAAACAGCCACCAAACCATCGCAATCTCCAGGCATGCAAGTGCTACTGCTTCTGATGTAGGTCACAGGCACTCAAAACACGAGGGGAAGTTATAAGCAATAACCAGGAACGACAAACACCAACCGTTTTGTAATCACACTTCTAGCACTTTCCCAGCTCTGGGCTTTTCTACGCAGCTTCTAGAGGTTCTCATTCACACCCTTGCACTTCTGTGGCGAGCGCTGTTGCCTGGTAACCCGAGCGCCGTATAAGTGCTGCAATGCGACCCGCAGAGGGTCTGACTGCTGCTACCGCTCTGTTTGGGGGCGAGAATAGCGGAAGGAAATAAGGGTTTGGGTTGCTCAGGGTTTCACCCACTCATCTAGGCAGGTGGTGGAACTTCCTCTGGGCTATTTTGAGAGGAGGGGATATTACTGTAATCTATGGCAGGCCAAGAAAAAAAAGCATTGTGCTTTAAGGACAGCTTTGTGGAGGCAAGCTCCGTTCCCCTGTGTTCCTTTAAATTTTTTCACACCCTTTATTTATTGATTTGTTATGCGAGACGGAGGTTGAAATGACCAGATGGATTCCAACACAAAGATTTCTTAGTGCCTACACACAAATATACACTTCTAGAAATTTCAAGGACGGCAGCTAATATGGAAATGACAAAACGCGATATAAAGTGCGATGCGGATCAAAAACAATCCTGTCATTTTTTACAAATGAACTTTATTTCAAAAAAAAAAAAAAAAAAAAAACTTGTTAAACTGGTAAATCCAACAGTTGTTTTCTGTTGAATTGGCAAGATCACACTGCTACTAAAATCTGTTTGGTACCTTTAAAGGGTTAGTTCACCCAAAAATTTAAATTACACTATGATTTGGCTCACCCTCAAGCCATCCTAGGTGTATATGATTTTCTTCTTTCAGATGAATGCAGTCAGAGTTATATAAGAACCAGAAAAAAAGTTTTGTGAATTTAGTATTTTTTCATGTCATTAAATTGACTCCACATGACTCCGGGGGGTTAATACAGGGTCACTCCGATTGCATTCGTCAGAAAGAAGAAAGTCATATACACCTAGGATGGCTTGAGGGTGAGTTCTTTTTTTCATTTTTTTCATCAAACCCTTTAACATAAACTAAAAACCTCCATAATAATGATAAAGGGAAAGCTACAAGAATCAAAGCTCATCACAAATAGCCTTTGCACAAACTGAAGTAAATACTAATATATAGAAGGCACGGTTGCCAGGTCTGCGAAACCAAACCTGCTCAAAACTAGCCAGATACAAAACAGAATTATGGTAACAGACGCAACACTAAAAGAAAATCAGATAAACCATTTAACAACATAATATGTAACATAACATCCTAATGTACATAACTGATCACAAAAAGCCATCAAGAAACACAATTATTTAATCAAAATACCATCAAATGTGAAGCGTCACACAGGGAATTCAGGGAATGCCAGTTTGCAGTTATTTACTGAAAATTATACAATGACTTATTCTTTTTCACTTTGAGAAATGGCCATTTTATAGTATCTTACTAAGAAATTACATAATGTAAGGTAGATCTATAAATGTTTTTCAACTTTTTTTAACCAATTAACAGTCTGGCAGTTTACAGTTGCAAGTGTAATCATTTATTATAGTTTATGTAAAAGCCTAAAAACATTATCAAAATAAAGAACATTGGAGAATGAGTCACCGGTTGAATGTTGTGTCTTATGGACACGTGATATGGATAAACATCTTGGAGCATTGTTCAACCGTAGGGATATAATGTACGGCTTTTAACACACTACCCAAATGAATGTATAAATGCAATGAGAGCTCTCAAAATACCAGTTTTTACCCTGCAATCTTTCTGATGAGTCAGAGCTTGAAAGCAGAAGCCTCTCTTGGGAATGGCACACTGGCTGCTGGAAATATCCACAAGACCCCTAACTCACGTCTGAACAAAATAAAGCTTTTTTTTCTTCTAATTTTAGCCACTGGCTTTCACCTTAATTTGCAAAACACCTTTCAGACTGCGAATTCACCGGTGGACAGACAGCTCTGCAGTCTCATGCTGTGAAAACACTTCTTTATGACTTTATTTCTGGCTGAAATATGCTAAATTCACACGCTCCCAGTAGCTAAATGCTATACAGATGAAGATTCAATTTAATACAGATGATTTAGTACAAATAAAGTGCTGCACAGATAACAACATGCAAATGAACATAAACAGAGAACTACATAATCAGTCATTATTTTTTTTATACGTATAAAGAGCAAAATAAGCAAAGAATGCAATTTTTTTTACATCAGGAAATGGCAATGCAATTAATGCCACTCGCAACTCCTTTGACTTTTGGGATGTGATAATTCTGAGTAAAACAGGATATTTAATTGAAATATAGAAGAATTTATTTGCTAAAGAAGCTAAATCTATTCAAATCCTTTTATTTCAGATTTGAAATGTGTTTTTCAAGCAATCATTTCAGAGGCAGAGCAAATGATCACATTTTGATAAAAGACGATGAAGGAACATGTATAAAGAACATAAATAGGGTAAATTATGATTTTATGTTGACTGCAATTACAATTTTGACAACAATACACCTTTGAATTTCTGCTTTTGAGACACTGAATGTTGTTTAGAATGAACGAGATGAATGGAAGCCTTAATCAAACATTACAAAGCTCAAAAGAAGAGATCAAACCTATATTTCATTGACTCTGATATCCACCCCAGTGAAGGAATATTTCAGAGCTAAAATAGAAGCTTAAAGGATTGAAATATAAGCACTTTCTCTGGCCACAGGTGGCTTTTTTATTACCTGTGAAACACAGTTCTGCTTCTGCATTTTCTGAATTGTGTCGTTCATTTCTATTTATGTGTTTTCCATTTTTCATTGAAAAACTGGTATTTGTGAGCAATAAAACACTTTGGCTAAAATCTACGGGTTTGATATTTGGATGCCGGCCTGCTCATTGTGGCTGAACCATACATTATGTGAGGTAATACAAGCTATAGAGGATTTCCCTTAATGCACAGGACTACCGAAGTGTCAGAGTGCATTCATACGCACTTTTTCAGGAATAAATCCAAGGATGCTCATGGACTCAAACTCGCTGTGCTTACCATCATGAAACCCCCCAGAGAGCACACTCGGACCAGAATAACTTTGCTGATATCATTTGGGCAGTTTTTACTCAAGATTTATCTTTAACAAACTTTAGGAAATCACACATACACACAGCAATACAGACATCTGATTTCATCATAATAAACAAGAACAAACATTAGGGGGCTTTACTTTCACCAACCCAATGACACTATTATCCCACCTGCTAAGATGCGTCAATGTGAAGATTATTATTGCAGGATCATTAAGCCTCTTTGAATGGCTAAAATAAACGCAGCCAGACCAAATACTGAAACCTCATTGTGCGTAAATCGCTACTAAACTCAATAGACCTGTATCACTGGAGACAAACACAAAGCCAGTCAGATTTACTAGAGATTAGCTAAAATACCTAATAAAATGAACATATACACACTATTTTATTTAAAAAAGCCCTGACAGCTTCTTGCTGCTATAATAACTGCGATGCAGACTGATATTTTGTTTTGAATATAATGTATGTCTAAATGGACATTTTGTCCAAATAGGTTTGAAGGAATAGCTCACTCAAAATGAATATTTGCTATGATTTTACTCACCCTCAGGCCATCCAAGATGTAGATGAGTTTGTTTCTTCATCAAACCAGATTTGGAGAAATTTACCATTGCATCACTTGCTCACTAATGGATCCTCTGCAGTGAATGGGTGCCGTCAGAATGAGAGTTCAAACAGCTTCTTAAAACATCACAATACTCCACAAGTAATTCACACAACTACAGTCCATCCATATGTAAAGTGAAAAGCTGTGTGCATGTAAGAAATAAATAAGCTTTCCATTGATGTATGGTTTGTTAAGATATGACAATATTTAGCTTGAGATACAACTATTTGAAAATCTGGAATCTGAGGATGCAAAAAATCAAAATATTGAGAAATCGCCTTTAAAGTTGTCAAATGAAGTTCTTAGCAATGCATATTACTAATCAAAAATTAAGTTTTAATATATTTACAGTAGGACATTTACTAAATATCTTCATGGAACATGATCTTTACTTAATATCCTAATGATTTTTGGCATAAAAGAAAAATCAATAATTTTGACCCATACAATGTATTTTTGGCTATTGCTACAAATAGACCCCAGCGACTTAAGACTGGTTTTGTGGTCCAGGGTCAAATATGGGCATTTCTCAGGAAAGAACGAGCCCGCGCATGCATCCACCAGAGCGAGAGCAAGAGCGCGCCCTTCAACACGCTTCATTCGGCAGCGCTGCATGGGACTTGCTCAGGAAGAATGTCTCCAAAGAAGTGTGTTTTTGGTTGTAAGGGAAAGACAACCTTGTTCAGCTTCCCAAAGAACCCAGCGTTACGTGAACAGTGAATGCAGTTTGTTTTTCCAGGACAGCAACGGAGTTTCACAAGTGTGTTCGTTGACGAACGTTTTATAAACAAGGCCCAGTTCGACGCTGGATTTGCACATCGTTTGATACTGAAAAATGGAGCAGTCCCAGCTTTAAAAGATCCTGGTCATGATTCGTAACTGCAGACGGTATGTGAAACCGCATCAAATGTCTGTGTTTTGTTGGCAATCGGCGCTCAAGAGCTCGTCACTCTTTAGCTCCGCCCACGGCACGCCTCCAGGAGCTCGGCTGTTTTCGGAGAGAATCGTAAAGCTGTATCTTTCTTTATAAATCTGATAAAACTGAAGACTCTTCAGAAATATGAAGGATGCAGTACTACTCTATAGGTACTCAAGATTAACATGAGGTTGGGTGAAACTGTGTGTGTTATGTCCCCTTTAAGGCTTTTTATCTTTAAGCCAAAATACTAGTCCATAATCCATAATAACACTTCCTCCAGTAAAAAAGTCCATCCCCTGTTGTCCTCTCATATTCAAAATCCAATTTGTTTAGAACTGTTTTGGGATGTTTTTGCTTGTAAACAGTGCTTGATCTGTACGTATTTCTCTCCTGATTCAGACGAGACAGTTTTATCACTGGAGAAAGCAATATTATGGATTTTGGATTCGTATTTTAGCCAGAAGGAATGCTTTGAAGTTAAAAACATCTTAATGATGGATTTGTTTTTTACAACCATGCAGCTTTTCATTTCAAAAGACATTAATTCATGGAATGGAGTGTCAATTACTTGTGGATTACGGTGATGTTTTTATCAGCTGTTTGGATTCTCATTCTGACGGCACCCATTTATTGCAGAGGATCCATTGATGAGCAAATTATAAAATACTAAGGCTCTCCAAATCTTTTCTGATGAAGGATCAAACTCATCTACATCTTGGATGGCCTGAGGGTGGGTAAATATTCAGCAGATTTTTGGGTAAACTATGATGTGCAGGATGGTTGAGTTATCGGGACTAGCTGTCATAACAGACTAATCAATTAGATTCTTTTTTTTTCTTTTTAAGGACGTCTTTCTTTTGCATGTTGCATCTCTTATTTTTTCCTGACATGACACTTAGTAAGCTTTTAAAAGATAAAAATAAAAATTTATAGATTATAGCCAGTTTACTGAATAAATATCTCTGTGAGTGGTGTTAATGTTTTTTCAGTGTCTCATATCTTGAAAGTTGTGTTTTAAAGACAGCATGTCAATCAAAATGTTTAATTAAAAGTTAACTATTAAAAGTTGCAACACCTAAATTCTGCTCCTTTTTGCTTCACTCCATCTATGCGTAAATAACCTGAAAAAAACCCTAATGCAGGTCTTGCTGTCCCTAATTATATAGTAGCCAAGTGTTAAGCCATAAACCAAAAAAAAAAGAGAGTTACTAAGTAGCAGTGAATTCTGCAATTTCTCTTGAAAAGAAATGACTTGTTCTAATGTAGCAGAACCCAATTAAAGTGGTGGCCAGTGAGCCTCCAGCGCTGTAGCCACAATAATGGACATGGGGAGGCTGCCAGCTTACTGTTCGCTTCAGTCATTGGCTCTGCAGGACCTACTGGGCACAGCACCACAGAACATTTCTACTTGAATTCATAAAAGTGCTCGCACACAAACTCACAAAGAGACACATTCTCACACAAGCTCAGAGTCTGCAGGTTTAATGAAAGGAGAAAGCTAGAGATGGATGTAAAGAGAGAATAGATGGAAAGAAAGTGAAAAGCAAGGGATATGCTGAGATTTAGAGTCAGTGAAAGGACAATTGAGAGAGTGAGGAAGTGGGAAAAAGAGACTGAAGAAAAGACTGTGTGAAAGAGTGAGGGGGTGGGTGAGACGAGGAAAGCAGGATATGGACCAGAGAAATTTGGTAGCTGAGTTAAGATACAGAGTGAAAGAGAAGTGAAGGCATCGTTGAGATGAAATGTTCAAACTGTTGGGTTCAAATTTGTCCTTTTTTGGAAAACATCTGCTTTCAAAAACAGCTACATGCATTGTGTGAAAAGATAATTAACATGAACACATAATGTTGGTTTTATAAAAACACTGCTGAAGCTAAACAACATTTCAGAATGTCTATTAAATAGGGAATAAAATTGCATGATCGCATAATCATATAATAATTAAACTGGTTTTAGGTTCACCTGAGCCAGACTGAACACATTTTGATTTGATTGTAACAGTGGTGTTTTAAAGCGAATTAATTGTAAGATTTTAACATTTCTGAATAGGGTTTTACTGTGCAAATTACCCAACAACTAAAGCACCAGCACAGTGTTAATTAAAGCACCACTGCTAGACATATCAAAAATACAAAAAAAAAAAAAAATTATTAATACTTTAATACCAAACTACACTAATCGACTAGTTGGTGACCCATTCATACTATTAATATGGCACAAAAAACAGCTGGTGCAATTTAGCGAAAGGGCTAAAAAACTGCTACAGCAGAATCTCAAATAAAGCAAAAAATGCACTGTCTCAAAGATCACATGCATTTCTAAACAGATCCAGCAAGTTTGCTTGAGTACACGGCCTTAAGCGCCCAGCCTACGCAGTCTAGTACAGACCCAGTGTTTTATATAACTGTCACAGGATGAGAAATATCAGAGGAACTGAAATAAATTCCCAAGCCTTAAAGGGTTAGTTCACCCAAAAATGAAAATTGGCTTGTTTTACTCACCCTCGAAGCATCCTAGGTGTATATGACTTTCTTCTTTCAGACGAATCCAGTCGGAGTTATATAAAAAATTGTCCTGGCTATTCCAAGCTCTATCATTACAGTCAGCGGGTGTTGCAGTTGAACAGTCCATAAGTCGTCAAATAAAGCGCACGCATTCATAATAAAACATGCTTCACACGGCTCCGGGGGGTGAATAAAAGCCTTCTGTAGTGAATCCATGCATTTTTGAAAGAAAAATACCCATATTTCAAACGTAATAATAATAATAATAAAAAAGGCTTGAAAGCATGATCTGTGTGTGACATTCAAGCTAAATCTCCATGTCTGTGACCAGTATTTACCTATTTTTTATTTTGTTTTTAAATATTAAAATTACAGGCTAATGTTTAATGATATGGAATATCATTCAGTTCATTAACTTAACATGTTTAATCATCTGACAGCCCCTTTTTTTTAAATCTCTTACATCAATAGTAACATCAAACCAAAATATTCAATATTTCAAATATTTAGTCATATTAATCTAGGCATAAAAATCACAAAATGTTTGATGTTGGACGCGACTAAGTAGTAACGCTAAGGCCCCATGGGTCCTTTATAGTGCCGGAGGGGGTGACTTCCTGTTTGGGCAGACTTGCAAAACACTTGTTCTAACAGTGCCGCTTTAATACCATGACAGTGGTGTTAATCCACTTTGTCATTGTTCTGGTCTTGTTCTCTAACTGCATCAAGCAGAGTCGACAAGCCCCTGGGGTTTTCCATTAGACCCATCAGGGCTACACTGCTTCATCACTGTGGGTGATTCAAGCCTATTGACCACAGCCATACTGTCACTCCCTGCCTATTCAGAAGCCACGGTGGGCTCTAGGATGTAAATTTTCTACAGACATTGCAGTAATGGGATGCATTAATTAAACAGGCAATCGCAGCAGAAAAATATCGATTGGAGAATGATCTGATTACAAGGACTAGCTATATGATATAGATGCACACATCTATTAAATCTGTTAACGTGCATGAACTTCCCAACACCCAAAGTTCTGGGTGACGGATTCCTAATCAGGGAGCTTGAGATTTATCTGCGTTATTAAAAGCTTTGCCTCTATTGTCGAAGTGCTAATTGAATGAAGATCTGATGTAAATCTGCAACGGATCTTCCTTAAGAACGACTCACAGAAGTAAGCGATTTAGGCCAAGCGTCTGCTATGAATTGGCTCCATTGTGCGTCTTGAAATGGAAATCCTTTGTAATGAATAGATAAGAACACATCTAGAGCAATTACTGATGGCATGGTGGTTTAGCACTGTGGCAGAACAATCAGAGTTTGACTATTAGATTTGTAATTTCAATTGATTTCATCCTGAAATTGAGAGTTCACTGACCTAATTGAACACTATTCCTATCAGAACACTCAGGGTACAGAGAAATAGATTGTAGTTATTTTAGTTTATTTGCTCAAATATTAAATTTATATGATGAAACATAAAACAGAAAATAAAACAGTCATATTGTGAAATATTATTCCAATTTAAAATAAATGTTTTCTGTTTGAATATATTATCAAATTTAATTAAATTTATTCCTGTGATGCAAAGCTGAATTTTCAGCAGACATTATTCCAGTCTTCAGTGTCACATGATCCTTCAGAATGGTGTACGATTATTAATAAATATTATTGGGACTAAATTATTAATAATGGTTCTTCCTATCATCAATGTTGAAAACATATGTATTTACGGCCATTTTGATCAATTTAATGCATTCTTGCTGAATTAAAATGCTAATTAATTCATTTCTTTGTTCGTTTTTTTAAATCTTACCCCAAACTTTTGAATCGTAGTGTAAAATGGTTTCTGCAAAATTATGAAGCAACACATCTGTTTTCAACATTGATAATAATAAGAAATGTTTCTTAAGCACCATATTAATCAGCATGTTAGAGTGATTTCTGAAGGATCATGTAACACTGAAGACTGGGCTAATGATTTGCCATCACAGGAATAAATTGCATTTTAAAATATATTCAAATACAAAACAATTTTAAACTGTAGTAATGTCTCACAATATTACTGTATTTTAGATCAAGTAAATGCAGACTTGGTGAGTATACAGTAGGAAACTTTTTAAAAAATCTTAATGATTCAATGGTGTATTTGATGTTATGTCAGCAATACCACAATATATTATAAATGGCTTTTTTTTTTTAAAAAGCCAGTAGATCAGATACCAGTAGAAAAACCTCAAATAATTGGTAAAATAAATGATTTAAACTATCTAAGGTTTCAGGCCCAGTAAGCCTTGGGTAAAACTTTAATGTAATGCTGCATTAAAGCCAAACCAAAAATTACCAGCAAATGTTCCTACTTAACATCAAAGACGTTTTGCTTTGCAGCTTTCACTCTGCAGGATCAAACCCTTAGAAGTCTTTATCTGATGGGGACACTCGACGCTGGTGGTTCAGCACTATCAGGGCATCATCTTTCTCTCCGTTCAGAGCAGAGTCGGACTAAAGTGACTCATAAGAGGAACCTGCATTTTGTTAAATTAGCTCATACATCAAAAGATGCAGTGAAGGTGAATGCCTCTGTTAACTTCTGTTTATACTTGGAAGGTGGTGCAATGCATTTTGGGTACACTTACACAAACATTTTATGTTGTTCGTATCACAATCAGACAGCTACTGAATGTATACAAGACCAGAAACATGAGCTGATGCATTGCAGTTAATTGCTGCTTTTGGTTGCATTTTTACTGTGCAAAAGCCTTAACAGCAGTTAATGACGTGCATTACATAAATATTGCATCTTTTAACAAAACCAAACATAACCACACAGGTGTTTGGCCCCATGGGGGCCCTGACTGCTGTGAGTAATGAGAGAGTTACATAACCTTGAGTTGAGGGGTAGTCCCATTTGTGTCCTCTTAACAGACAGATGTTTGATATCCTTGAGCTAAAGCATGAGCAATAGACATTAGTCAGGGTAGATGCCGATTTGATTTTTTACGTGAATGAAAACGAGGCCATGAGGGACTGCCTTACAATCTTTGCAATGGCATGAGCTGTATAAAGGTCCTAGATCACATGTCATTTTTAAAACATTCAAAAAGTGTTTATGTTTACTGAAAGTTTTTGGAAGCCGTCTTAAATTCCACTTCACACCCCATGAATGGAGGGGAAAAAATATCATCTTATCAAACGTATTCAAAAACTGGGCCCCCTTTTATTAAAACCACTGAACAAACTATAACTATCATATACAATAGCCTATATTTACTGTTAAAAATCAATGGTTTAACAGATTTCTAATTTTACGGTTACCAAGTGGCGAAAAAAAATGAATGAATATGTCAAATGAATATTTTCAGGCATTTAAGAAATATGTTTTTGTGATATCAGTATTTAAAGCAAATATCACTTTTGCATTTTTATGATCAGTCTTCAATAATTAGAACTAAAGTGTGACATCCACATATTAATGGAATTTTTCATAATAAACAGAACAACTATCTTATAATTTAATGGTTGTACATGAGATATTTATTGGTCAATCAACGTTTCTGAGAAAAAAAAAGAGATTAAAGAATAAGAACAAAATACTAAAAAAGTTAATCTGCTTTTACTTCATCTGTGTTGTAATAACCCATACCATAGAGCTTAACATATAACATATACTACACTCTAAAAATGCTGGGTTGTTTCAACCCAATTTTGGGTCAAATATGGACTAACCCAACTGTTGTAACCAAAATTTAACCCAACAGTTGGTTTAGTCCATATTTGACCCAAAGTTGGCTTGATACAACCCAGCATTTTTTAAGAGTGTATAAACAAACACAACACAATATATAACATACCTAATGAATGCATTATGTGAATGTTTTTTGACACCATTGGGCATAAACTGGCCTCAACAAGCTGTCACTCAGATTAAAAGCTGATTGCTTCTGATCAAATGTCTCATTACATGGAGATAAACAAATCTACAACTGTACCTGTCTTCAGTTTAAACAGTAACATGTTCAACATTACCACTACAGTATGTCCTATAAAAAAATCAAGTCTAAATTCAAAGTCTAATTTCATTTATTCACTGAAGAGAATGCTAGAATAACAATAATACATTAAAGAACCAATTCTTACAATTTTGTATCCTGTTTTGTCCCAGTACTTAAGAATCAGTGTAAAATATGTGATAACTCAGGCCAAAACTCCCTACTAGGACCTATGAAAAAACACGCACTAGGATGGATGCAGGAAATGTTTAGCCTAACATGCCGTGAATTCAAGCTAAAATCTTTTAAAAGTGATCTTGGCACTGAGAACAGATCTACTGTACTACACTGCACTAGCCAATTCAAACACTGATTTTATTTTATTTTTTCCCTGGCGTAGCTGTGAGGTCATTTTCTTTTGAGTGTGAATGCCCCAGGAGTTGATTCAGTTCTAAAACGACTATGACTCTTACCACGTCATCACCTTACTCATGCATTCCCTAATGTGCCTTATGTAGATTTCAAGAGAAAGATAGATCCCTCAAGCCTTAACACATTGTCTTTGGCTCTTACTTCAAAAACAATGGGACGTCTTATATAATACTGAGTAAGCTGCCAGGTTAATGAAGGCCTGTGCTTGATATATAGAATTAATCAAGTAAAAAACACAACCAACAGAGCATCTGTAGAGGAGCGGGACTATTCAAGACCACCTTTCTGCTTTATTAATGGCTTTCACCTCTAAAGTGCTCCCCTGCATTTTGTTCCCAGCTTAACAATGGGGAACTTACGCACACAGATACGGTCACAAATGTCAGAGGCAAAAACACTCATTCAAAGTTAACATTATAAAACAGGTTTCTGGGATAATAACCGGTCACAACATCATTAACAGGCAGGCTGCTGTCAATGTTGCAGCTACAATTTTATACTCGATCACAATTGAAATAAGAGCACATCTGTGCGGAAGGTGTAAACATACACACACACCTCTAAAACGTGGACTATTACTGTGGCCATAATTGTTTTGACATTTCCAGCGTGGCATTAAGAGTTTTGACCTTCAGTCGCTGAAAACATACCTCAAAAGCCAGATCTCAGCACAATACAGCAACATGCACCTGGATGAATCATATTTTATTAAATGAATCCTGCACAGATTACTAGCCTGTTAAAATCTTCATATTTTTCATGCATTCGCACCAAAAACAACTAAATAAATGAATGTGCATTTAATTCTTGGCATCAGATATTCCCGCTTTGAGACTCTAAAAGAAATTAGTCATCTTGAGAAAATAATTACGCTCCTAAATAGATTATACTAAATTTCCCATGCCTAATTAAACATTAAAATATCAAAATTAATTTTTTTCCTGCTTGTCACAATAGAGATGATTAGCTCATCTCTTTCCATTAATACAAAATCACTTGATAAATTTGTCCGGCACATGAAACGACTGACTTCTTGACCTTGATGTGTTCCTTCAGCTTGGTTGCGGTTGAATAATCTGCACCTCCTTTGGTTCGGGATGGTGATTAGTGCCGCCCACCCTTGCAAGATATTGCCAGGTAGTTCTTTTTTTGCATCTTGTATAATGAGCAACCCCAATATTTCCAACAAGACAGGGTCACATTGACAGCTTATCCTCAACAAGTGTCTTTATAATTATGCAGAACAGTATAATCCTTGAGATGTGTCAGAATATGTCAGAATATGCCAGCTACGCAAAATACAATTGCACTGTTCGAGTGCTCTCCGCAGCCCGAGGCCTTCAATTACACCCTAGACAACATCGAAAATACATGCTGTAAGGCCCTTAAATACGAGGATAAAGGGGACAGAGGATCTAGAACAATTCAATTCGCCACCCACTACTGTTCACCTCAGCTTTCAATAAAAGGCTGAGATTAAACCTGTGCTGTGAGTCACTGTGTCTACACCTTAAAGGGCATCTCACAAGCTAAGTCGCCAAAGGCAGGACAGGTTGCCAAAGCTCTGGCCTATAACACCGGCTTTGATCCTTTAGATTTCAACAGACTGCTGATGAAAATAACCCATCCAGACCAGCATCTGCTTCCCTTAGTTTCTAAAATGCAAGACTAGAGGCAGATATACAGATACAGATATTGTTCACATAAATTGACTAAAATGCAACAACTGTAAAAATCTTTTAGAGTCATTAAGAGGGCTTAAATGCACTAATTTGCAACTTGCACATGTGATAAGGACATATTTATCATATTGTACAAATATGTGTGTTATTTGAGCAGTCTAAACTTGTTCTTATACTATTATTCTAGACAAATTAATCTGTTTCATGGGTTAGTCAGAAATTTTATCACATATTTCATGTCAACACATACAGGGGCAAATTTACTAACAGCTTGCACAGGCACAAACCCTCTTTTGGCGTTAAAAAACTACTGTCAAAATTATTTACTAAAGACGTGCAGTGAAGAATTTGCACTGAAAAAGTATGGACTCTAACCTTACTGCATATGCATTTATAGGGGTTTCCCTTTCAGATGCAGAATTTATGGGTGGAGAGTATTTAAATGAATCGCGCAAGGGATTTACTAAAGTTTGCAGTAGTCAGTTTACTGGTATTTGTGCCATTATTTACCACACAAAAACATGTCTTACCCATTTTGCTATGTGTTGTTAGTAATTACACATACCTGATTATCATTGGCTCTATTTGCGACCCTACATTAATTCACGCTGCTCTTGGTAGATTGCTTTGGTCATTATGGATATGATCTGGTTATATCTGTGTTCTTTAATTTGCTCATTGTCAGTAGATCACCAGCAGAAATTGGTGCATATGAGATAAAGCACAGAAAAAGTGCTTTATCTCATATGTAAGTGCTTTATTGCAAATACAGCTCTAGCTTGTTTTTGCAAACTGAGTGACGAGTCAAAATTATCTTCTGTAGTAATCAATATCACACCATGGATGCTGTCAATAGAGCTTAAGTTGTATTGAATATGTAAAATTATTTAGAATTGCCCAGTGGGTTTTATTTAAAGCTTTTTTATAGGTAATCAAAAAAGCCTCAATGTGTTTTGAGATGAATTTGCAGTTGATCACAAAATAAGGTGGATCAAAAACAATTCTTGCACAACAAAGTGGCCCCATGACACGGTTGACTGTCCCACCAATCACAGTTGGATTCACTCTTGTCCACCTGCAGGAGGCCAACATGGGTGGTAAGTGAGCAGCCTGAGGGATGACACTAGACTGAACAGTAATTCACTTTGATAGCCCACAATGCTCTTGGCACTCTTGAGAATGCCAGGGCTGCTGTGTGCCTCCGTGAAAGACTCCCTTTGTGACAGGAAAAAAGCCAGCGTAGCTTGGACTGGACTTAATATAAGTGCTCTTGCAGAAAACCATCCAGTTTCCACCCATCCAAACTCATTGATCCGGTGACAACTTCTGTTTGTACTCTTGTTCATGTAAATGTCCTCAGCTGAAAGGCCTGATGGGTCGCCCATCTGTTCTGATATAGTTGCGGGCAACAGAGGAAAAAAGATCACAAAACACCCTTAAAAAAATCTGAATATAAAAATGTAAAATATTAAATCACCTGAGAGTTTCATATAAGTATTTTTCCTACTTACCTAGGTTAATTTCTTCTTCTTCTTTAAAAAAAAAACAATAAAACTATAATAATATATATATATATATTATATAAGTTGGCGCTGCTTATGCTTTTTTTTTGAAAAAAAAAAAAAAAATTTTTTTTCTGAAATATTTTCAGATGCCATTGGGGGGGAAAAAAAAAAAAAAAAAACGGAAGAATAAATAAGGATATGATAAATTAAAACACAAACATGAAACTTGTAATTAAAATAATCTGATATATAGCCTATGTACAATTTAATAACATATAGCCTAGTTTGATATATGAATTGGGTGTTCGTCAAAGACTGCATGCGGTCGGAGATTCCCGTGTTTACAGCTTCATAAAATAACCTACTAGAAGCTCTGTAGTTTTGCTGTATAGGCCTATAGATAAAAATATTAAAATTACAAACACACAATAACATTTTAAGTTATTTCCATTTCTGAAAAAAAGAATGTAGGCCTAGTTATTGATGTTATAAATACACACGCCTGATTTTGTTTTAATTATCCATCGTACATAAAAAAAAACATTTGCAATCAAGACTGAAAAAAGCCAGGAGTGAACGTAAACCAGATTTGGCCCAGACTCTGTTGCTATCTGTGAAGCCAAGCATAAGAATAGCCTACTTACTGTATGTAAATTTGTTAACCCACAGTAACAAATTTTAACAGATTCATCGCATATTTTCGTTTGCTGCATGCTTTTAAAAACACACACAAAAAAAAGTTACGTCTTGTATAATTTGCATTTTCAGAAATAACGGCAGGCCTAATAATGTTATAATGTACCAACATTATGAACACTATAGGATATTTTAGTTCCCCTCACTTTACAACAAATCCTTTAAATTTAACCAATCAGAACAGAATAAGAATTTAAAAATACTAATGGATAAATATCATTGCAGTATATAATAATATATGCTTAGCAATAAACATGCCAAAACAAATTAATTTATAAAGAAATGTAATTAAAGTTGGGCTTACCTCTCTCAGGCACAAATCCAAATGTGTCCATATTCGCGATGTAACTGAAGCTAAACTATTAGCCTTATTAGGTAAAATAGGCTTTGTAGTTCACACATGTTCCAGTATCGACTTAAAAATATCATAATGAGCAAAAATATGCCACAGTGGACCGGGTCTCACGCCGAACGGCACGGTGAATGGCTGTGCTGTTTCCAATGAATGCAGTAGCTTAGTGTGCGGGTGAGGCGCCGGCGCGATCAAACAGCTGAAACACCAAATAGACTACTCCGCCATTTTTTGGTCATACAGTAAAGGCATAATTAGAAAATGCAAAGTGCAAAGTGTTAGCAGTTTGAAAATTCAAGAATAATAGCAAAGTTAATAAGAATTCTTTCTAAATGCAGAACCGTTCTTATTTCGCTCTGCATAACCTGAATGAAAAAAAAATTTTTTTTTGCTAAGAACGAACCGAAACATTTCGATTTTAATCTGTGTATTTAACAGCCTGTGAAACCTTCCCAGGGCAGTTCCCTGCCTCACCGACTAAAATCAGGGCGCCCACTACGGAGACGGCACCAGAGGTGAGGGGGCACAGTGACCGAGGTGGCCGGGCCGGGCCCCTTCAGGCCCCCCCGTGGCGCCGATGCTGTATATATATTATTGAATTAAATACAAGTTATTATTGTTCTTGCTATTACTGTATAAAACAATCAATCGAAAAAAAAATACAAATATGGAAACCACATGTAAATGAATGTGTATAATAATAATAATAATAATACAATCATCATCATTATTTTTATTTGATTTAATTAAATACAAGGTATTATTGCTGTGGTTCTTTTCTATTATTATTAGTAGTAGTAGTTTTGATGACTTTTGTACAATAATTAATTTTGGAACTGTGTTGGATCACTCTTGATGTCAAATGTACAATATGGGCATTGACCCATCAAAAGGCACGTTAATAAAAACCCAAAGCTGTTGCCAACATGCTTCTACAGTGCTATCTGATTTGCATCTTGGAGTCCACTGAGCACATTGGCAGGCACAGGATTGAGTGCAGCTTTCAGTCAGCCTACTGTATTTGGTCCCTAGCTGCCTTATCGATTATCTGTTCTCTGCATAATTAACTCCTTCGCCAAACGCTCTTCTTCCAATCCAAGTGAATTCCCACAGATATGCTCGCTCTCACATACGTCATAGGTACAGTCACAAACCCAGCATGAAAGCAATGAGTCAAACGCTCCTGTGGCACAATAATGATGGTATAGCTCGCTTGCTCACTAATGCACGGTGACACATTTCCGAGTGTAATCCAAAAAGAAGTTACAAGTCAAAGCTATCAACATCACATACTGTACATTATTAGATCGCTTTTAACTTAGATGACGCATCAGTAAAGCAAAGTAAGTTATTTTCTGTCAATGTTTCTTTTTTTAGTATTTACAGGATATATTCTACCTTCCTAATTACTTGTGTGAAATAAAACGTGCTATTTGAAATAAACCAACAATCAGGACTAATGAATGTGAACAAGAATAATGGCCTCTCTTTTCAAGGCATGACTGCAGGGAAATTCTTACAATCAGCGCGTATTAAAAATAAGCACATGTACAGTATTGGTTTTAATGAGGGCATTTGCATTTCCACCAAAAATTAGCATTCATACTAAATTATGGTGAAACGAATCAACTCATGGGAAATATGAATAATTAACCATAATTAGTTATAGTTAATTATGAATATTTTAGATCCGCTGTAGATATTTAGTTGACCCGAGGGGCAACTGTCTTGTCAATTCTAAGAACGACCCTCCCCCACCCCCCCTTCCTGGTTTACACCACGCGCAAAGTCGTTCCACTGTGTTTCTTACTGTACAATTCTACAAAGGCTTGTACCGTAAATCTGCATGATTAGTGACTCCGGTTATGAGCCAACAATGAAAGTCAAGTGTGATACAAGTAAGGTTTTAACAACTACATAAACACTTAAACTAGTCCAACATACTACATAAACACATAAACTGGTCTAACATCCTACATAAACACATAAACTGGTCTAACATACACATACACACACACACACACACACACACATACAGTTGGTATAGGAAAGGGTTAAAGTTTAGCTTAGTACAGAAAGAGACATAAAGAAGGACATTTATGGAACCATTTGCATATTTAGCAGATCTAAGCCTTCAGGGATACGTAAGGTTCTGAGTTCAAACACACCTTTGTAAAAAAAAAAATTAACTGATACTTAATGCATCAATTAAAACGACTAAGTTTGATACTTGCAAGTCTCGGCTGTCTGAAAATAGATTCCTGATGCAAACTTAAGGCCCAAGATCTTGCTGAAATAAGTTGATGAAAAAGAAACCAGTTTGAGTCCCAAAAAGGACCCCAGAAAATCTTGGTGAATGGAAAAGTCAAGGCCGGAAAAAGGCCTTGAACAAAGCTTTGGTATCCTGAAGCGTTTTCTCAAATCTTCATCTTAGCATCTGATTTTTTGCCGAAAAACCCCCCCCCAACAGACTGGGAGGGCTCAAATTGGTGTGTCAAGCTTTAAGGGCAGAGAGAGCCCCGCATCTCAAGATGGGGTTGTCCAATGAGAAAGGCTGACGTCCTAAGTGGGAGTTTTGAGATACTGGGGATTTTTTATGGCTCTTTGTGTGGAAGCATGGTAATTTTGCATATGGAACTTGAATCGAAATTATAAAGATTCTCAGGACACTAATATATTGACTATGTACCAACATATAATATACACTATATCATCACAATATCATCAGAAGGCAAATTCATAGATACTAAACAAGGTATATGTAAGGTTATATGAATGAGTGGTTTATCGTAGCATGAATACATATTCGCTAATACAACAAGATTAATACAAAACAGCAAACTATACACCAATGCCTGAGAATATGTGTGTTCATCAAAGAAAGGGGTTGTTTTTCCCTATGAATATTAGTAGAAAGCAATTTCTGCTCGCCTTCCTCTGGGACCAAAGAGGGGGTATCCTACTACATTTCTGGGGGGGGGTCATAAAACCATTGAGTGATATCATTGATTCGTTGTCATGCGTGACCAGGGGGCCCTGGTGGTCAGCAGAAATCCTGGCATCCAGTTTATTGAGTGAGGGGACTGTGACGATTTGTTAATCTAATGAATAATTGATTTGTTAAATCAAATAAAAATTAGTGTGTCAGATTGGTCGAGACGCTACAATGGCAAGAAATTGTGCTTATTTTTGTAAGGCTATTTTTTTAAGCTTTTGGGCCAGATCCGAGTTGGTTTGACAGAGACCTCAAGCAGCAGGGAAGGCTTCAAAGTCTGAAAACAGCCAAAAAGAACAAGGTTTGTGTCTAAAAAAGGATTTCATTTCCCTGAGAGCAAAACCACACACAGACCACAGTTCTCTAAAGTGTGTGTCATAATTGAGCTATGGGTCCATTCAAAAGGCTGACCTGGAGCACTGATGACTTGATATCAATCAATAGAGTGTGATTATCTAGCTGGTCACTTGACTGAGAGTAAAAGGGTAAGACGTGACAACAGAGGATGATGGAAAGCTGGTGGAGAGAAAACAATTTCAAAGGAGGGCAGCATTTTAAAGCCTGATGAGGAGCCTGTCAGGAGTTGTTATAGGACAGATATTGACTGCAGCAGCAAGAACAGAAGTCAGAAACACTGGATTTCCCTGATCTTGATGTGTTTCTCAAAGGAGAGACTCCTGTCTGAGAGAAGCTCTCGATTTAGCTCCTAACACGGTGAGGGGCACAGCGAGGTCCTCAGCTCACCGCAATACCTCAAGCTAAAGAGCCACCTTGCATCTGACTCATCATGATGAATGACCCAATAACTTCTTCCCCACGTTTGTCCCTCTAGGTTTCAGCTGTGTATAGAGTTGATCTGTGAACGATTTAAGATAATGCTTCTCAGTGTGCAAAAACAGAGCGTGCAACCTTGCCCTGAGTGTCTGTGGCATGAGTACATATAAATACAGTCCTTACAGCTGCATATACTGTACATGCACAGCCTGAACCCTTGCGCTGTGCTCAAAATCCTTTACCTAGACAAAACTGATCAGTCTTTTAAAAATCGCTGGTAAATCTCTCATTGAGCCATCTTATCACCAAATATTTTATTACATTTTTAATCAACTTGTTTTTTTTCAGTTAGCACTTATATTTAATTTAGCAACTGACTGATTGTAGCTCATTGATCTGAGCTAATGCGATAATATTAACTAGCATTTTCATGAAAAAGAAAATGCTCTCTGGGTCAAAATGGCATAAAATAACATAAACATAAAATTATATGACATTTCAGTCCAGTTAATGGACTAAAATGACAGATTGTGAAATACTGACTAAATTGAAAAGACCAAATATACTGAAAAAAACCTAGAAATAAAAAATATATATCTACCTGTCTTTAGTTCAATGCAACACATTAAATGTAATAACCTGATAACGTTAGATACTCCATTCTACTAGCTGACGCAATTTATCCAAAGTGACTTACATGACACTTTCTACCAGGACAATATAAAACTTTTGCTCAAGGGCACAACTCAGCAATGCTCACAGTTCACAGATTGTCCTTTGAACAAATGGCCTTTGGGTTACCAGCATGACCTTTACCATCTATGCCATCACAACCTATACCATATGACATGTACATTATAACATAAGCATTCTTGTCACTGAAGGACAATGGAAATGGATACGATTATGAAAACACACATCAAAAACGCCTGTAAAACAAGAAGTGTGACCATATAAATTGGGTGAATTACATAACCACGCACTCGAGTGATCGATCGCACTGAAATATTACAATGACAGTGAGGGAAACCGCACAGAATCAAACATCACTGGAAGGATCTTCTCTGGTGTCCAAAGTGAGGACAGCGTGGGTCATGTAACTGTGTTTACAGAATCATTTCCTCATTTGTTTAGGAAGGATCCTGTTTCTAAGGGAGTTGGCAGGTAGAGGATATAGTACTGAATAAATCATCTGTGGGTTTCTGGTTTCAGTTACTTGAAAACGTGTTCGGCTACATTTGGTGGAATGAAGTATGTTATGGTGAGATGTCAAAAGCTCTCCGGATGCCTACATCTTTAACTGTGCGAATTCTGGGAGTATATTATATTATATTACCCATGCTGAACATCTAAGAGAATACTTTAAGTCAAACCTTTAGTGTGACGTGCTGTTACATAGACATCTACCCTGGATTCTGCTCTTTAAATATGAGGAGTTTTGATGGATAACCTGCATAGTGATATTTTGAAAAACATATCTCTGCTTTTTTTTTGTCCAAACAATGAATGCAATTGACATCCAAAACAACACAACAGGCTTTCACTGTAAACTCTAAGAAAAGTCTGTAAAAAGAGGGCCCATGTACTGTTTTAATGTTGGAATTTTCCGTATTGATTTTTCACAGGTGTTTTACCCGTATTTTAAATTATGCATGGCACTGTGTTGAGTTTTAAAATTCTTCTTTATGATTTTTATCAGGTTTTTATTCACGTTTTGAAGGCTTAATGCAAGTAATATATGACAAATGTATCATCAAATCCAGTTCTAGAAGAGGAAAAATATATATTTTTTGGCATCTTGGATACATTTCTCACAGTAATTTTCCACCAAACTAAAAGTTGTTAAAATATCTGAAGTCAAAACTGTCAGCCTCAACCTTCTACAAGCATACGAACAGAAATCTTAGATCTGGAAAGATCAGAGGAGAAATCGCACAAACACTTTAATCACTATTAGACAGTCACTTTAGTAGAGCACTCACACGTCTTTGATTTGATTTAGCCACACCACTTATGTCAGATTAAAGAACAGCAAAGGTCAGACTATTGTTTGTGAAATTTAAACCCAAACAGGCAGAAACTAACATTGCATTTAGAAATTGTATTCACTAAGCTGGCACATAAGTCCAGAAGTAGCATTAATGTATTTATACCAAACTATGCATCATACACTCAAAAGTTGATTCTCATGCACAGCTAACAGAAAAAAAGAACCTGATTGTTGTAGCAAATCAGCTCATGGAAAATATGAATAATTAACCATAACTAGTTATAATTAACTATTCATATTTTAGATCCACTGTAGATATTTAGCTGACCACTCAGGGTCAACCGTCTGGTCAATTCTAAGAACGTTAATTTCCTACTTAAGGGAAATAACTTTCTTACTGTACAATTCTATAAGTTTGTAACGTAAATCCGCATGATTATTGACTCCGGTTATGAGTAAACAATGAACACGTCAAGTGTGATACAAGTAAGGTTTTATTAACTACATAAACACTTAAACTAGTCTAACATACTACATAAACACATTAAGCCGGTCTAACATACACATACACACACACACACACACATATACAGTTGGTATAGGAAAGGGTTAAAGTTTAACTCAGCATAGAAAGAGTCATAAAGAATGGATTTTATGGAACACCTTGCATGTATATTCAACAGATCAAAGCATTCAGGGATACGTCAGATTCTTGGTTCAAACACACCTTTGTAAAAAGGTGTAACTGATACATTAATGTATCAATTAATAAGACTAAGTTTGATACTTAGCGAGTCTCGGCGGTCTGAAAGAGATTCCTGATGCAAATCTTAAAGCTTCCCGTAGATCTTTGCTGAATTCGGGTCGATGAGAAGAACCAGTTTGAGTCAGAGAAACTTGATGAATGGAAAGGACTAGGCCGAAAGAAAAGGCCTGGCACAGATGCTTTGGCATCCTGAAGCGTTTTTCTCACATCTTCATCTTTGCTTCTGACCGAACCACCGACTGGGGCGGGTCCCTGGAGCCGGGCCTTTAAGGTCGGAGAAGATCTCCGCCTTTCAAGATGGGCTTGTCCAATGAGCAAAATGGAATTTCCGAGCGGGAGGTGGCAATTGCTGGAGGGTTTACGACCCTTTGTTCTCTAAGCATGGTAATTTGCAAATGGACTTAAATCGAAATTATTAACGATTCTCAGGGCCCTAATATATATTGCCTATGTACCACCATATAATATACACGCTTGTTTCGATCATACGAAGGCAAATTCATAGATACTAAACAAGGTAAGATTACATATAGTGAAAAGGGATGATCAGGAATGGGTCCCCTCACAAGCCTACTAAATAGTCTAAGAATATCAAGACAAAATACACAATGACAATAATATACTCAATGGCTGAAGAATATGTGTGTTCATTCAAATAACGGTTTTTCTATGAATTAACTAGAACACAGTCCATTTCTACTCTGCTTTTCCTTGGGACATGCAGGGATTTTCACTGCTTTACATTCTTTTGGCCAATAAACCCAGTGATATCAGCGTTGGTTGCCATGCAACAAAGAAGCCTGTTCGACTTCCTGGGGTGTTACGCATTCCGGGGGGAAGGGTCCATGGGTCCTCATATGGCTTGTTAACTGAGGTTACAGAGTATTTGTCATATAAAAAGAGAATATACTGTATAGTGTGTTGGATTGGTCCAGACGCTACATATTTCCCCCCTTTCGAGCGTTGTTGTCCGTAGAATAGACAACAACGAGCGATGTCAAGGTGCAGAACAATCGAACACACACCTGTCACTCACGGCTGGGAGACAATGGCGGCTCTCTGGCTGTTGTTGCCTCCAGGAGGGGTTGTGGTGTGCTGTGGTGATGTAGGCTGTAGCAAGGTGTGGGTCCTCGAGCTTATGCAGCAGGTGTCGAGGCTGTGTCACCTGTGATCCTGAAGTGAGTTAGTCCGGGTAGAATGTTTTTTTTGTTGATGTTGTTAGCCAGTAAGCTATCTGTGGTACCCACGATGTGGAACAGCCGGGTTAGACTCTCACTGGTGAGAGTGCAGGTGGTTCCAGGGATTGCAGGTAATTGTTATGGAGATTTTGTAGTGTGCAGAGAGTTTCAGACTGACCTAGTGATGATGGCAGGAGAGCAGCAGGTGGTTGTTAGCTCTCTGTTCTGCCCGAACGTCACTAGAAATCTGATGTTTGCGGTGTCGCTTGGCTCTTGTGGCGGCACCGACTTGAGCTTGCCTGAGTTGTGTTGGTAGAGCTTTCGCTGTTGGGCATGTGGCCCGCTGCTCGATCCAACGTTGTCTGGCTGCTTCTAGGGGTGTCGACCGGTGTCAAGGGATGCTCCTCCCTTGGAGGGGCCTGATGCTGTTGTTGCAGCAGGCAAGGAGTCAGAGGTTTGTCCTTCTCACTACTCCTTAGTTGAGTTTTGTTCAAGGAGCTCTTTTGCGAGTGTCAGCAGCTCCTGTAACCCAGAGGTAGGCGTGTCCAGCTGTCCTTGTGTAGCCTCCGTTCAGCACCCGTGTGGAGGAGGATGTGGTGGTGGACTGCTGTTGGACATACCGTGGTGTTTGCAGGATGAGGACGCCTTTTCCCAGTGGTTGGTCTGGAACCTGTGTCTGTTGCCATGGTGATGGCTCTGTCCTCTTCTGGCTAGGGGCTTTCTGTAGAAGGGTTTTGCATTGTGGCAATGCTGGGTGCCTTCTGGTGCCCGCTTTGGATTCTGAGTTGTGAAGTTCAGAATCAGTGGGGTTTGACAAACACCTTTAGTGGAGGCCTTGTGCTTGTTAAAGGCCTTCTGTGTCAGGTTACGCAGCTGTTGATTAGGCATTGTGCGGCAGGCCCTAATGCCTAGATGACTTCTTGCAGCTGGTGTCCTCCGCCATCCCAGGGTAATTGTGAGCTTTGGAGTAAGTTTGTCAAAGTCTGTGGTAGTAAGCATGGGGAGTTTCACGCCGGCCCTGCTTGGTGTCTGGGGCAGCGATCAGTCCGTGTTCAGACTCTGGGTCTGAGAGTATTTAGGTTGCCAGGTGTGTTGTCTCTGGCCAGCTCGTTGGGGTCTGTGGGGTCACACGGTGTGTGTGTCTGCAGTGATCCTCTGGAAAAGTCCCTGCCCCACCCCCTTGTGGCTGCTGGTTGGTGACGTGTGAACAGTGGCTCTCGCCCCCCCCTCACAGGTTCAGACTCTTGGCTAAGGGGGTGGGCCTGCTGGCCAGGGGAAACTCTGTTTCGTGTTTTCCCTATCTGTTAGCCTTGTGGTCTGCAAGCATATTTCATTTCATTTGTGACACTGAATTCACCTCGTTGAGTTGCTTCGGTTCGCCTGAAAATTTTATTTTTTTTTTGTTGCAGCTGCAGAGGTTTTCACGGAGCTGACTTGTGAAGTGTCAAGCAGGAGGCTTTGGCTCCCTTTCCCCCCTTTCATAGCTGTGCACAGGCGTGGAGGGCTTGCCCTGCTGGCGACCGATATTCAGCCGGCAGTCTTTTGCTTAAGTCTATGCGCAGTAGGTAGGACTGTTTAAATTCTTTCTGAACCAAGTCAAGCTCCTTTCTAATTGCTGGGTCAGGGTTTGGACCTCAGCTCTGGCTGTATGGAGCTGGCCTTGTAAGGCCTTAGATGTGTTGTCTCTCTCATTTAGTTCCACATATGTTGTTTTAAGAGTGACTTTGTGTGAAACAGTTCTCTTTTCAAGTCCTGTGTGATGGCTTTTTCCAGCGGCGCTTGGTGTTGAGCAGCTGTTAGAGCCTATGTGAAGACTGGTGATTTCTTTCTGTCACACCATTCTGTGAGGTTCTTTGCATCAGTTCTGTGCTTTCTCTCGTTGAGCAGGTGTCAGTTTCTCTGCAGAATTCTGTGACTTGCAGTTTCAGCTCATATACTTCCTGTCTGAGGCCCTTGAGGGTGTGGGCCGAGGAGAGGATGATGCTGGTCAAGTGTTCGCTTATGTCGCAGTCTCGCTGTTCCTTTCTTTGCCATGGCAGGTCGTTGGCTGCTTTGAGCTGAATGATGGCCATTACAGTGCTCTACTGAGTGTCCAGGTGGTCCTGGTGAGCTGGCAGGCTGGATGTCTGTGGAATGTCTGCGACATACTGGCACCATTTGGGGGAACACCAGAGAGAGAAAGGGGCAAAACAAATGCAAGTACGTCCAGAGGTGTTAAACTATCTCTAAGGGGAACGGCTGTGTAGGCCGTGTAAGGTATGACTAGCTGGTGGGAGGCAGCTAGTGAGGTAGGGTGCTATGATTTTGTGTTCGTGAACACAAAGGAAGAGTTTGAGTAACTTTGTTGAGGGGCCGTAAGCAGGGGTCAGCTGATGACCGGGCTATACTACTGATGGTTCACGGGTTTGGTCACTATGACGAAACTGAAATAAAATAAGATGAACTCAAAAAAAAAAGGAAAATTTTTACCTATTTTAGTTGTTTTTTAAGAGATATGGCTAAGCAGGTTTCACTTGTGTGTGATGCTGCAATAGACTTCATAACCCTAGGGTTAGGCTGTTAGCTAAACTAGCAGGGACCCACCAAATACCTCGTCAAAAGAAAAAGAAACAGTGGGAATTGTTTCTAGTTTTATGTTAGCCTACATTGTGTTGCAATGGTAGCTGCCCTTCAACGTATTAGGCCTGGCACTGAGGCGTGAGGAGAAGTAGAGAGGAAACAGGGATTATGCTACTAATAACCTGTATAACTCGCTAAGGAAACAACAGTTGCTCGAACTACTGTAATCCTATCCAAAAACGACGATGGTGATGGTGAAAAAACTAAAATAAGGTAAAAGTAAAAAAACAACAACAAAAAAAAAATTAAATAAATAAAATAAAAAGGGGTCCTAAGAGCTGTAGGAAATTAAAAGGGGAAAGTAAATAAACAAAATAAAAATAAAAATAAAAATGGAATAAAATAAAAAATAAATAAAATTTGATTTAATTAAATCTCAAAATTAATAAAAATCAATTTAGCTGAATTAGTACATTCGTGCTAAACAAATGTAAATAAATGCAATAAACTTAAAAAGAGGTAGAATAAAGTCAAAACAAAAAATAAAGAGAGAGAGGGAGAGAGCGAGGTTGGTTAAGAAAGTACACTGTACACTTTTACAATCTAAGTGTTAGGCAGATGCTAACAGCTAGCAGTTGAGGTAAAGGGCTTAGATTAAGAGTTAGCGTTAGTTACACGCAGTTCTTTGTTTACACAAAGGTCTGTGAAGTGGGTGTTGTTGTCAGATTAATCGGAAGAGTCTGCTCACACTTCCGGGTCACGTGTTGCTAGGAGACCAATACAAGCTCACAACAGGTGCAGGTGGAGCAGACTTGCACTGCTGTGAGCATGCATGGGAAAATCATGCATGTCCCATACAAATTCATTAATTAATCAAAACAACACATTCACTTCACAGGCAATGGTGGATTCGTAGTTAGCTACGCCAGAATAACACCATTAATTTTACGTAACTGTTTCAAATGAGCGAGTCATAATGAAAAACAATGATACGTAACACATAATAAGGCCTAAAATTAATGAAATGAGGAGTATAGCTAAGATCACCTACACAGTAAGCACACGCACAAACACAGGGCCGATTCTCTCGCAACGATCAGAGATTCATGCTGGTACCCTTTTATGGCGCGTATCTGAGATTGCGTGTCAGGCAATAGACTTATGCTCCACAACACACAAGACGTTAGGCCTTAGACACACGATAACATCATGGTTTAGGCCACAGCACTGTACGATGTAAAAAAACACCTATCGCCACTTGAAAAACTTCTAATAATGTAGGAAGGCACATTCGAGCTATAGTTTTATCTGATTATATTCCGAACCTGGTGCGCGCATGTATAAGAGATACGTAAATGTTTCACATGAGTGGGTAGATATGAATACAATGATACATAACACAAAATAAGGCCTTAAATCAGTGAAATGAAGAGCATCGCTCAGATCACCTACAACAATGCTGAAAGTGGGGATTTCTTCTACCAAGATCAGACTGATTTATTCTGGTAACATTTATATGTGCTGCTAATCTGAGATTTATTCGTCAGAAAAGGCGCACCCTCTACTAACAACAGAAATTAGGACTTCTTCGCTAAAATCAGGTTAGTTTCAAATCGTACGATTTAAACACATTATAGCACTGAAAATTTCTTACTGCTCGCAGGAAGGCGCATTCAAACTATAATTTTATCTGGTTTTGATCAGGATACGTGCAGGCACAGTGTGGGGCTCATTTTGATGGAGCAAGAACAGCAAGTGACTACTTATGAGACAAGCCACCATAAGCATTGACTTACTGGGGTCGCTGCACTGAAATGTTTTAAGACAACGATCGATCACAAACGTACTAAATTATGCTGTACTGCCATAACGTAGGGAAGACTATTGTTTCGCCCAGCAAGTATGCCGGATTTTTGATGAGAATATGTAGCCTTGTCAAAGAGTTCTGGGGAGGTCAAACCAGTCAGGTGGGCTGGCTGCGGGAGGAACGATTCCGCTTATAGACTAGACCACACGCCATATTTTTTTCCTTACCGCTTAGTAAGTTGTTTTTTCACATGCTCATGTGTGTGGTGGTAAACAGCACTATTATAGTGTGTATGGCTTACTCACATTGACGTTCTGAGACCTTGAGCGGAAGTAATGAATGGAATGGTTTATGCAGCCGGCTGAGAATGAGGGAATGCAGGAGTAGGGTGTACTCTCACACGCCGTCTCGTGTTCGCACGCCTGTAGGTAAGTACCTGAGTTCTCTTTGGCCCATGTCAAGTTTGTCTTGAGTGTTGATCAGCTGCTGGATCAGAGTCTAAATTCTGGCAACTTTGTCTAAGAGCTAAGAATTTGCTGCTTTAATAGTAATTTAGTGTGGGAAGGCTCGATGGATATTCCAAGTTCCAGGGCACTTTTCTGGCTACCTTATTCAAAGGTGTGCTCTTTGACTGGTCAGCAGCGTGAGGTCAGAGCCGTTTTTACATCAGTTGATTCCTCCTGTAGCTCCACATTTTTTTGCTGGGTCCTTGTGGCTACCGCTCTGTGTAGGTCACCTGGAAGCATATGAGATCAAGTTTTGCACCCTCCTGGTTCAGACCCATGAGGTGGGGGCCATGACACCCTTGCAGAGCAATTTTGTTATGCCCTAACTCATCGTGATGTACTGAGTCTGAAACGGGCTACACTTACCTTCTCTCCGGTGTCCAGTTGCTTTACGGACTCCGTAGGTGGGCGTCGGCACTGGGTAAAGGGGTGTCCTCACACATGCCTGCCCAGCCTGTCTTCGTCTGCCAATTTCTGGGCCAAGTTAGTTGAGCATTCTTCACTCATTTTGGAACACACTGGTGTTTGAGTAGTGGGCTAAGAGACTACTACAGAATCAAAACAGAGTGGGGGTGGATGCTAAAGAATAGTTGAGGCTCAGCATAAGTTGTTGCACCCTGAAAAGGGCCGGAAACCGGATTTTGATTGAATGACTAAGACTACTGTCAAATTCTCGTCAAAAATTATCCACTCAGCTATTTGCTGACGGTTCCAACAGGCAATTAATCTTGAAGTTATTTAGGAGGGAGGAAAAGGGAAAAGCAGAGCAAAGGAGAGCAGTTCTATCCAGCTATGGTGCAACTATTTTGAAAAATAAACAAAATCAAAAATAGAAAGTAGTAAGTGCGTTCCGTTTGAGGTTCTAGAGTGGAACAAAAGGGGGCATAATATGTAAATGGATTTAAAATTAGCTGAATGCTATTAACAAAACAAGGTAATCATACTGGTATTAGGAACAAATAGCAGCACTATTGATTAGTGTGTTACTAAAAGCACCCAATACCTTAATGAGTCTTTCCTCGATAGACAGTTAAGATGTAATTAAATATAGATTTAATTAACTAGTAACTAAGCAAAAGCATTCAGGAAGGATACATCTAAGATAGCTAAATTCGCTGAGACGAATTGAAGATTGAGAAACATAGAAAAAGAAGAAAAAGAGGGAAGAGAAATGGAAAAATCAGAAACAAGGGATTAGGTTAAATTCAAATTACTACACACTGCATACACACATGCTGTATTAAAAAACTTCAAGTAAAGAGGTAACCACTAATTGTTAAAGCTATTTGAGTAGCATAGCCTAAAATGAAACTATGCTAAGTAGTGTTAGCTTAGCTGCTTCAAATGGTCTGTTTACAAACATGGCGTGTTGTGCTACGTGACGTTAGCACTTCCTGTGACAAGTTGTCACGGTAACCAATGCATGCCAGTGTAATTAACGCAATTTAATGTCTGTCTATTTTAAAAAGTCACAGTTTTAGAACATGGTGCTTTCAGCCTTCAAGACTTGTCGCATTACCTAAGCATTTCGGTGAGTGCTTCTCTAAGGCAACAATAAACTTCTTGCACTTGTTAAAAGAATTACAAAACGTGTTTACTGTAAAACCGGTTTAAACATATATGTAGATATGTTTGCCTCACATATGAGTACTAAAATACAGTATTACACCTTTAAATTCACTCAGCGAGTGAAACACATAATGACCACAAGGTTGCTTGTATATATGCAGTCAAAATGTAGATTAATTGCTTCAATCTAATTATAAACTAAAAGGCCTTTATGCTGTAGAAAGGGGAACAGCGCTCACATCTACCTTGATATAAATGTACTGAGATTTCTTCTTCAAAGAAAAAATTTAAAAAATACTGCAATTTTGTGATTTCTTCAATAAAGCATATTACATTATGGTACAGTATGGACATGCCGCTGAGCTGAGATTCAAACTTACGCTTTGTCAAGACAGATTTATGCTTTAATACTGAAATTAGGGTTTCTTTGCTAAACTCAGATTAACCTTACACCGATGCCATAAAGCATGAAATACATAAAGACTCTCACAATTATAATAGCTGTACCAATTCAAACCCCCACTTTATCTGTATCTAAACAAGCCAGCAAATAGGGACACTACAGGGCATCTGAAGTCATGTCCTATTTTAACCTGGGCTATCAAGTACACACTTTTAAGTTGCCAGTGTTTATACTCATAACTTTCGTTTTATCATGCCAGCATTCTCCACCAAAATCTGTAGCGAATCAGCTGATGGGGAAATATTAATAATTAATCATAATTAGTTATGATTAATTATGAATATTTTAGTTCCGCTGTAGATATTTAGCTGACCACTAAGGGTCAACCGTCTTGTCAATTCTAAGAACGTAAATTTCCTGGTTAAAGGAAATAACTGTCTTACTGTACAATTCTATAAGTTTGTACAGTAAATCCGCATGATTATTGACTCCAGTTATGAGCAAACAAGGAACCACGTCAAGTGTGATACAAGTAAGGTTTTATTAACTACATAAACACTAAAACTAGTCTAACATACACATACACAAACACATGAGCCGGTCAAAATCACAATACACACAAACACACACACACATACAGTTGGTATAGGAAAGGGTTAAAGTTTAAATCAGCATAGAAAGAGGCATAAAGAATGGAGTTTATGGAACACTTTGCATGTATATTAAACAGATCAAAGCCTTCAGGGATACGTCAGATTCTTAGTTCAAAAACACCTTTGTAAAAAGGTGCAAATGATAATTAATGTATCAATTAAATCAGCCTAAGTTTGATACTTAGCGAGTCTCGGCGGTCTGAAAGAGATTCCTGATGCAAATCTTAAAGCTTCCCGTAGATCTTTGCTGAATTCGGGTCGATGAGAAGAACCAGTTTGAGTCAGTGTTACTTGATGAATGGAAAGGACTAGGACGAAAGAAAAGGCATGGCACAGATGCTTTGGTATCCTGAAGCTTTTTTCTCACATCTTCATCTTTGCTTCTGACTGAACCACCAACAGGACGGGTCACATGGAGTGTGGCCTTTAAAGTCGGAGAAGATCCCCGCCTTTCAAGATGGGGATTGTCAAGAGCAAAATGGGAAATTTCCCGAGAGGGAAGTGCGAAGACATGGAGGAATATTTGCAGGAGATGGCAATTGCTGGAGGGTTTACGACCCATTTGTTCTCTAAGCATGGTAATTTGCAAATGGACTTAAATCGAAATTATTAACGATTCTCAGGGCCCTAATATATATTGCCTATGTACCACCATATAATATACACGCTTGTTTCGATCATACAAAGGCAAATTCATAGATACTAAACAAGGTAAGATTACATATAGTGAAAAGGATGATCAGGAATGGGTTCCCTCACAAGCGTACTAAAATAGTCTAAGAATATCAAAGACAAAATACACAATGACAATAATATACTCAATGGCCTGAAGAAATATGTGTGTTCATTCAAATAACGGTTTTTCTATGAATTAACTAGAACACAGTCATTTCTACTCTGCTTTTCCTTGGGACAAGCAGGGATTTTCCCTGCTTTACATACTTTTGGCCAATAAACCCAGTGATATCAGCGTTGGTTGCCATGCAACAAAGAAGCCTGTTCGACTTCCTGGGGTGTTACGCATTCCGGGGGGAAGGGTCCATGGGTCCTCATATGGCTTGTTAACTGAGGTTACAGAGTATTTGTCATATAAAAAGAGAATATATAGTGTGTTGGATTGGTCCAGACGCTACATTGTCATGACAACAGCAATATTGAAGACGTAGAGTGATACTGGGATATTAGTCATAACTACACCAGGGAGAACACCATTAATTATAAAAAGTCAAATTTGATGTTTTATTCACACATACAAACAATTATGGAACCATTTTAGCTCTTGAACCCCCTCAAAACTCCCCCTTATCACAAACATTAGGGCATGATGATAGCAACACCAAGATCATGTGTTGAATTCTCAGAGAATACTTGAATTGATAAATTACTGAGCTTGAATGCAATGCATGTCGCCTTCGGATAAAAGTGTCTGCCAAATGCATTCATGTAAATGTAAACTTCAAGACTGGTCAAGAATGAAATGTCCCTGTAATATATGTACTTGAAGTCCCTTTGGATAAAAGCATGTGCTAGTAGTGAGACACAAGCATGAGAAAAGCAATCTTCTGTGTCCTTTTCACAAGTTCACATTTACAGATCCATAAATGTTCAATAACTGGAGGTTACGTCCCTTTTCAAAGCATGAAATGATCGCCATATACCGGTACACTGTGTTAACACAATCCCGTAAGTCTGTAATAGGTGTCCGACGTCTGTTACCATTGATTTGCACTACTTCAACCCGCACATCAAGTAAGTGCAATCAGGCTTAACCCACTAAATCTAATCAGAACGCTTCTGTGATTCATTCACCCGACGTCACACCTCAATTTGTTAATTTTGTCAAAGTTGACTCAGTACTTCTTTCTCTAATGGATAACACAAGAAAGCGAAGGCCAGGCATAAATAAGGGTTCTATTAAACCCTTTAAATTCTCCATTTTTAATATTACATGACCTGAATCTCACTCCCTCCATTAACCAATTAGACGCTATTATCATGTCATCAGCCTTTTTAAGAAAAGGTCTCACGCGCATGAATATTGCATCGCAAATACATTATAAAGGCGCCTTATGAGGGGTTTTACATGGGAACATTTACATGACGTGAGCGTCTTTCCTCCTCCAGGAGAGATAATTTCAAGGCCAAGCAATCTCTGGGCCATTAAAAGACTAAATCTTTTCATAATTAATGCACATAAGTATGTGACCTCGGTGAAAGCTGAATAAATGCATGTAGACAGTCTCTTAAAAACACTGACAATAAAACACCAGAGGACCAACTGCTATCTTTGTGTTTCTTTTCTCCGTAGCTTAGTTAAGCTAAGCACTACTGTCAAGTTAAGTCATGGCCTTATTGAGTTTCTCTTTTTCACTCGTGTCATACAGTCTGATAATAATTGTTCGAAGCTGCACTGACGGTCTGGCCTTTGTTTCAGAAGGGCACTTCTTGTTCCTAACTATACTAATTATCACCAATTATGGGATGTTTCTCCTGTTTCAACACTCTTTGGCCCTGTGCTTAACCAGTATTGACTCCACAGCAGGTGCTGGAGGTTGCCTCAGTTATTGACCCAAAAGGAGGGTAAATTAAGGGGAGTTGCATCAATGTGGCCCTTGACTGCCCATCTAGACGGTTATATTGGACTACAGGGTGACCAGACCAGACATTCATGTTTTAGTGCCCGTCTGGACCACAAAGTCAATACTGTACTATTGTCTGGACATGCTTGAAATAAAATAAGAAATTAAATAAATGGGTGACACTTTATTTTAAGGTGTCCTTGTTACACGTGTTACATGTATTTACTATTATAATAACAATTAATTATTTCTAATTACATGCAAGTAACCCTAAGCCAAACTCTAATCTTAACCATAATCTTAACCATATACAATAGTAAGTACATGTAGTTAATTAATTATTAGTACTTAAATGTATAATTACACTGTAACAAGGAGACCTTAATATAAAGTGTAACCAAAAAGTGTAATAAAATAAAAATAAAATAAATCTGTTATTCTATATATTATCATTGAATTTATGTAATATCATGCATTATATCATCTTCCCTTTTTACTGAGTTAATATGAGCCTAGTTTGAGTCTCGAGGGCTGGCTTCAGGCATTCAATACACAATGCAATTACTCTGATCTCGGGTTTACAGATCCCTGGATATCAGTAATCACTGTACTAAAGTTAGCAAAATCATTTCGAGAACCAGGTGCCACAGGACTAATGATCTGAAACAGTTACAGCTCAACCACTGAAACGCATCCTAGGCTATAACAATCGACAAGCCACATTCTGTGAGACTCTCTGTTCACAGCTTTCAGTGTTACAGCTCTTTCAGTTTTTTTCCTTGTGGTTCTTTTAGTCTTTGTTTTTTCTGTGCAGCATCATAAAAGTATTTCCATCTCCCTGTGTTAATCTGAACCCAGAATGCTAATTTTAGTTCCCGTCGTCATTTGTAGTGAGGGAAACATTATATTTATTGCTCATACTTAGGAATAGAGATTTGCACAAAACACTAACCCTACCTTTTCAGCTTTGGTGAATTTGTGTTAGACATGAATTACAAATAAATAAATAAATTCTTGAAATGGCATAGCAGTGTTCTAAAAACATCCCATGAGTTTATATATATCCTCAAAAGTAAGACAACTTATTATAGAAACTGAGAATACACTAGAAACTGTTTGACAAAATGCTAAAAACCACAACCACCCTGAACACTCTAGTTTTGCATTAGGAAACATTGCTCACATTCTTTTTCAAAAGTAAAAAGGACGAGGTTTGGTTGTTTAACATGAAGAATTGTCCTGGGAAGGAGATAATATGTTTATTCAAAAGTGCAACTCTGTGATTGCAATTTCATTAGGAATCCCTTAAGGTATTTCTGCATGCATCTTTTGTTTTGAAAGCCAATAAGAGGTCGCTGATTCGTGACAGCAAAGTTTATGTGAAGAAAAATGAGCTTAATAACCACATCCTGGCTAATACAGGCAACTAGGTACTTATTTAAAATTTTGAAGGGCAAAATGGTCCAGACTAGAATACGGCCTTGATTAACCCTTTAGGGCGCCAGGGATTTTTGGAAAAATGCTGGATTTTGACATCAAGATTTCAAAAGCTTGTGGCTTGAAAGGGCTTAAAGATAGAGATCTACTGTAAATTAGAAAAGTGTTGGGCATGAGCGAAAGTTTATGTGGGGTGTAAATATACTAGTCTAATTTGCATATTAAGACGTCATCAGGGGCGGCCATCTTGAATTTTATAATATTCAGGAAATAGTAGATATTGAATTGATGCTTGAACTTATTTACATGATTTTGTCTTTTTATCCTCATTCCAAATGATCAGAAAAGAGGAAACCAACAATAAAACAGGAAAAAGTACTAAATTATTACTATATTACTATATTATATAGTAGTAAAACGCATGTGAACAGTAGCCTACTTTTTGATCAGTTCATCAGTAATATTCAGGAAATAATAGATATTGAATGGATGTTTGAACTTATTTGCATGTTTTTTGTCTTTTTATCCTCATTCCAAATGATCAGAAAAGAGGAAATCAACAATAAAACAGGAGAAAGTAGTAAATTATTACTATGTTACTGTGCATACTATACTGTGTATAGTAAAATGCATGTGCCTATTTTTTTATCAGTTTACCAGCTATCTGCCCAATCAGGTATCAAGGTGACACGGTTTATAGTTCTTGAGAGTATGGTACCTCTCATTGCATGGCACAGCGCACAGACCTAACCCACACTGACTGCACCGTGTACCACTTCTTTGGGGCACTGGATCCAGAGCCGCTCTGACTGCATCCAAAGAGCTAGTGCTACTTCCAGACCTATTTCTCCTACCCCTGATGCCTCTACCTCTAGCAACAGCTCTCCTACTACGACCACATTCTCCCCTGCCACCCCCATCCCCGTTGGGCAAAGGGTCGAAATGATCCATTGTTTGTGCTTCGTGAACACTCTCGCCTTGCACGGCGGCACCATTGCGCTGCAAAGATGTACCGGGAGAAGCGCGAACAGATGAGACTAGACATTTCTCAGTAAGGTTTTTCACTGCAACTATCTTCACAACCAGACAACTGTTTGATCTAAATGACCAGATGAAACCGGGACAGAACTTAACTGACCAAAACGAACAGCTGCAAGGCAGTGTGTGTTTCAGTCCAAAAGCCATTAATCAAGACGGAGGTCTCAGGTCAGCCGTGACCTCCCCTTTCACAATTATACTTCCCACTGAAACAAATACTATGCTGTCCTACCTTGAGTGCAGTCGGGGGCCAACAGACACGCTTTTCTTTGTTAAAAGTCTAATGTGCTCATTAATGTGCCATTATTTTCTCATTATTCCTATAAGCACTGAGCATCACGGTCAGGTTAAGCAACTCCAGCAGTGGGAGAGAAACGCAATTGAACTTTATTGTGACAATCACATTCTCCAAGCTTCAAAGTCAAGAGGTCAGACCAAAAGGGAGAAGGATGATAGAGCTCTAACGAATGTCTCGCCAGAAAACATTTTGTGGAAATATGAGAGATTTATGTCAAAATTTAAAACCATTTTCCCATGGAAGGGTTTTGACGGTGCAGTGATGAATGTCAGCTGAACTTGCTTAATGGTGCTCATTTATTTTCATTTGCGTTCAACTGATATTGTCTGATGTTTAATGGAGTTAGATACAGTTGACATTTCATCATTCTGTGGTTGAAAGAAGCAAAGGAACTGTATGTTAATCTTACCTGTCATCACAATGACATCAGCGGCGACATCGGCAATCATACAAAAGAGAGAAAGGAATCGATTAGAATACATTAGAATCATCAAAATGCATTAAAGGTTTCTTAGTGGAAAGTAGGCAGTGTTTAACGCATATAAGAAAATGTGGCAGTAAAGTGTGTAAATGTTATATTCTTGTCAATTTTATGTCTTTTTTTATAGCGATCCGAGCGTAGCATCCTAATTTCATAATGCTTTGTTGTAAATTGCATCTTTTTAATCATCTGATGGTGTTATGAAAGGTTGCTCATTTTCCAAGATTTGGATTAATGTTTTCAAGTTGCAATGTCATATTCCGGACTTGTCGATTGATGTCTAGATGACATATAGTGAGTTATGTAACACACAAGTCTCTATAGCATCTGGTGGACAGTTTCTCATGGTTATGACTGAAGGTGACAGTCGCTGTCAAAAAATAAGGTCTCGTCCCTTGAGCCTCAGACTGTGATGACCTTGAGAATTTAAGTTTTTAGGAAAGGACTGACTGAAAGATGTCACCTTTGAGAACACACACAAAAAAAACCCAGACAGGTGGGAGAGAATGTTAAACAGAATCCAATCACTTCTGACTTGGTCTATCACTTCCACCGTCTGAGGAACCGGGAAAAAAAGAAAGGTTCATCACACGCATGGGTGGGGGAGGGGGGGGGGGGGGGGGGGGATTCAGACTTATGCAACAGTATTAAAAAGGCCTCAGCGGCTCTGACTGGATGACAACCATGACTAAAACCTTGTAAGGTGATATGGAGAGCTGTGCATGTCATCTGAATATATGAAACTTTTAAAAAATTGTTTGGATTTCCTGTAACAGCAAAAATTTACACTGACAAGCCGGTGGCTAACAAAGCTCATAAAGGCTGTTACGACCTTGGCAAGCAACGTGATGTGAGACGTGATGTGAATACCGGGAAATATTGCTCTATTGCTCAATAAGATGTCTTCGAGACTGTTCACAAAGAAGGGATGCAAGAAATGAAATGTTGCAAAACTGCCCCTCGCTTGAGTTAGTTGTGTGCTGTTAACGTATACCTTTATGAATAGAAAGGGTTTTATAGGTTCATACATACAGATTGGAAATGTTGGGACGTAGAAATGAAATTAACCATAGAAAGATAAAATAAAATTAGCAGAATGAAACTAAACTAGTTTTTGGTTTCTGGCTTTTTCAGCAGGAAAATGAAATAAAATGAAATGAAATAAAATAAAATAAAAACAGAAATTTAAAAAAGCTTGCAAAATTAAATCCAAGTTAGAATGGCAAATTGAAAATAACATAAAAACTATAATTATTCTGCTCTGCTACTAACAAGATTGAGCTTACACACACACACACACACACACAACATGATTGCTTGTCTGTCTACTTCTGTTTTTCAAATTTCCCAAGGATGAGAGTTTTTAAAGTTCAAATCCTCTTCCTCTAATCCCCAAGGAGGATCAGTGGTATAACAACACCACATACTAAATCTAAGCACAGATAGAGCCAAAAGCATGTTCAACCACAGAAAGAGCATAAGTGCATTACATCAACATCTGAGATTTATGAGAGATTGAATATGACTTGGAAAATGAACTTAAATGGCCTTAAAGTTCCTCCTCATGGACCAACTTCATAGCTGCGCAAATCAAAAGACATTTCTCAATTTTGAAGGAAGCATTTCACACAGAGTTAACTCATATATAGCTGCACTGAAGAATTACAAAGAGACTGCTTTAAAAAGAGACCAAATCAAGTGGGGTTCAAAAGTCTAAAAATAAGGAAACTATACTATAACTATATTTATTCCCCAAAAATATGGAACGATCAAACATTATTGGAACAATTAAAAAAAAAAAAAAAAATGTTTTAAGTAAAACAAAATAATTTTTAAAAAGTTCTAAAAATGTTTTAAAAATTTATACATTTTTTTTATGTTCTGAAAACGTTCTGAACAACAGGAAGAAATATTTAAGATTTTGCACTATTTAAGATATTATACAAAAAAATTCTCAAATTGTTATGAAAATATTATTTGTAGTTAAAAGAAAAAGTACATAAAAATGCAAAAAAGATTTTTCACTAATGGTCTCAGACTTGTGGATATCCCCATATCACTTCCAGATGAAACACTTCCTCTTCCTCAACAGATATCTCATGCACACACTTTGTGTTGCAGCCAAAAAGAAAAAAAAAATCAATGATTCTGCTGCTTGTCTATTGATTACCTTCTCTAATGAAATAAATAATCCGCCAATGCCTCTCAGTTGAGCGATTGGCCAAAGCAACAATTTTCAACAATTTTTTTTCGTGTTGCGTAAGTGAAGCGTCCATTGATCACTGAACTGAAATCAGATTTCTTGCGGTAAATATGACAGTGGGTCAGGCTCTGTTTATCTCGTATGCACATGACAACATTGGGTTTGTGAGGGGGTAATCCCTAATACTAGTGACACGTGCCGTTCTGACTGCTCTTCCGGAGGGAACATGAGACATGATCAGGCACATGTGACATTGATGACGGACAGACAAGCAGGCCAGCTCATGGGAATGAAAATAAACAAGAGGAACATCAACTGATCTGGTCTCAGTCAGAGCCATCTGCAAATTAATTATTAGAGTGATTTTATAGTGATTAGAGACATCTGAGAAATGCCCAAACAAGTTCTTTGGGTAGAGGAGGAAAGAACTAAGAAAATTGATTTGTGTAACATTAATTCTGCATGTTTTTGTGAAAGGAGGAAGTGCCATTTGCAAAGTCTGCCAATATTTATTTGACGATTAAAAATTAATCTGCAAAATATTTATACTGGTAAGTTTTTAAACAAATATATACTTGGGTGCTGTACTTTTAGAACTAATCAGACTAAGACCAAAAAATTCAGGAGTTACACTGAAGGAGGGAATTTAAAGAAATAGATCACTCAAAAATTTTAAATTTGGACTCTCATTCTGACGGCACACGCACCCCATTTTCATTTTTTTTTTCCAGGTCCTTTTGTGGCCTGAATGTGAGTAAATTATTTTTAGCAAATTTTCAAGATACAAAAGCTGGTACCTTTTCAAAAGGCACAAATATGTACCATTTAGGTAGTAATATGTTTAGTTTAGGTACTAATATGTACCTTTAAGGTACTTGTATGCACCCCTTAGGGGTAAATAAGGTACACATATGTACCTTTTGAAAGGATTTTTTATTTTAGAGAGAGGGAGTGTAGACAGGGCCGCTTCTAGGCATAGGCGAGCTAGGCGGTCGCCTCGGGCGCCACCAGCTGAAGGGGCGCCAATGAGCGCACGTACTGGCACTCTTAGCAGGGTTGTGATAAAGAGTGGCACGGGGCACCCGTGACCACCCCACCCATCCCCCCATGGACTGCCGCCCCCACTGGATCCCCCAACAATATTGGGCTAGAGTACTGTCAATCTGAAGATGCCTGTATGCCACTAGATCAGAGTGATGTCAGTTGCTGCCTGATTGTTGCATGCAAAGTTGCATTTGGAGCGCTCAACAACGCCATAAGATCAGTGGGCTCTGTCAGTGCTTTAGCAAGGTAACACTTTTTTTTTGCCATACAATAAAGCTAAGTTAAAAGGCCAATTTAAAATATTGGTAAAATGTGCATAAAATCAGTATTTTGTTAGGGCAGTATTTGTAGCAGTCGAGAAATCATGCTGCAAAATTGATCCAAAAGGTGTGCGTTTTTGCGCCAAAGCATTGTTAAAGGATCAGCGCGTCATATTCCCATATAAACTTTAACATCCAATTAAAAAATATTTGTATAGCAAAATTCCCTAATTCAAGAGATCAATACATCCTTTATTAGACCGCTTTGTCTAGTTAAATGCATCCTTACGGAGGTGTTGAATTGCTGAATCAATTCATTCACTTCCAATAGCGCTTAATGGGAGCAGCGTCCTAGAGGGCAGAGCGTCACGTTATTTTAAAGGGGACGTTAACGCGTTAACAAGTAGCAAATTATTAAGTTGCTGCATTGGTTATTTTTATGCCACTGATAAAGCTTTTATATGTTTGGGGTAAAAAAGGGGTTTTATAGGTTTGACTGAATAATAATGCAATAACTGACACTTTAAAACAATGTTTCAAGAAAAAAACTGAACAAAAAAAATTTAACAAAAAACAGAAAGACAAAAAAGTAGCCATTGATAACATCTAAACAATATGTAGTAGTATAGTAAATAGTATCCAAATTAAAATGTAATAAAAATAAATTTATGTGTGATAGGGGGAAATTTTAACGGGGGGCATAGGGGATTTCGCCTAGGGCATCGAATGGGCCTGAAACGGCCCTGAGTGTAGGTACCAGAATATAACAAAAGACTTGGGCTCTTTTGACTCGATTAAGTGGAGGTAAAGTAGCCGACTCCTGTTAGAACCACATAGGGAAACCATTGCTAACACCTAAGCATATTGAAATGCACTGGCACACAACACTAACATCATGACGACAATAAACACCCCAAAAAACAAACCCCCAACCCCAACCCAAATAAAAACTTGTAAATGGGAGCCAAAATATCAAGTTTTTCTTCAGGTAATGTTAAAAACCTACTGTTTAATATGTTAATTAGCTAATAAAAAGGTTTTAAGTTAATCAGTACAGTAATATTCTATACCCAATGGCATTCCCCACATCAATCAATCACTTATTCATTAACCCTACAAATTACAAATGCAGATTTTAAAATGTAGCCCTCCAGATAATTTGTAATGGTTTATTTTTTTGCTCATTGCTTAATAAATGAATTAGCCTGAATTAATAGCTTTTTAAATCTGAGCAACAGTTTTCAAGGCAGCTCATTTCCAGCCAGACCGCATGACACAGCGGTTCTTTAAATAAACACCAAGAACATCCTGCAAACGGTGTTTCTTATTGGAAATGCAGTGCAATTATGTAAATCATAAGCAGTCAATCAATGTCATCTGCATCTTAGTTGCAAACAGACATTTATTATCCTATCTGTATTCATTGGATTGCATATCTGTTATGCAATGCAGAGAGCATAAATTCCTTGCTTTCTAGTTTGATCACTGTAGGACCGGTCCAAAGAGGAATTCTGGGAACACGCTGAGACAAGAACATAACTTCATTACTAAATTCAAGTGTATTTGTGTGATGCAATGGCTGGACAAGAAAAACATGGTGGATTATATAAAAGCCAAATTCAACAGGGAAATAAACCAGTCATTTCTACATCTTGAAGCTCTGTCAGAAAGTTTGGGACCACAAAAAGTTTCAGATGCTGTCTTATTAAAATGGCATTTACACAACCCGACTTCAGTCCATCAATTAACGTCTTGTGAAAAAGCAGTTTGTCTGTCCGAAACAATCAGCAATAAGAAAATGAAAGGTTTACATCATCGCAATGGCCAAAAAAAAATACAAGTCCAAACCCCCAAATAATGCTTCTTCCAGTGAAAAAGTCCATCCTCTGTTGATCTCTCACATCAAAATCACCACCAACATATTTGTTTAAAACTGTTTTAGACTCTTTTCACTTGTAAACAGTGCTTGATCCGTGCATATTTCTCTCCTGATTCAGACAAGACAATGTTTTCACTGGAGAAAGCAATATAAGGAAAAGAAAACTCATATTTTAGCAAAATACAAGTTTGGAGGCAACGATTTGAAGTTATAAATGCCTTGATGGAATTTGTTTCCAACAAACACGCAGCCTTTTCGATGATTTTAGCTGATGACTGGAGTCCTGTGGATTTCTGTAGCTTATTTCCCGCCATGTTTTGCTAGCTGTTTTGCCGACTTCCCCCCCCCCTCCCCAATTCTGATGGCACCCATTCACTGCAAAGGATCCACTAGTGAGCAAGTGATGTAATTGCTAATTTCTAATCTGTTTTGTTGAGATCTTTGAGGCTGAGGGTGAGTACATTTTCATCCAATTATCATTTTCAGGTGACCTATTCCTGTAACTATAAACTCAGGAGTGTATATCGCGTATAGCTTGCACATGTGCCTTTGCAAAGTGACATACACATTGTTTCTGGTCAGGCATTTATCGTTTCTGGCTAGAGAGCGAGAAAATGAGGACAGCTTCAAAAATAGGTTTTACCGCAGACAGGACATGGGTGATGGGTGTTTGTGGCAGCACGACCCTTTGATCGGCAATCTGAGCCCAGAGACCTTAGTCATTAGATCCCCGGCTCCTCACCCAAACCCGAGGACAGTCCTTTACTCAGGCACAGTACATAAACCATGCAACTGGCCAAACATTTTACTGTTAGAAATGTGATGGAAGGGCCATTAATTAGATGTCGTTTTGTGCTGCAACAGGAAGAGATTGGAGCTGAATTTGTACAGAAAAATATTTTGCTGTGGTTTCATGTCGCAAATAAGGGTATGCCGTGAATACAATTCTAATTTTTGGACAGGATTTATTACAGTGTGTTAATTGTGGGTTATTTATTGGACTATGGAATTGTTTTTCACACCACCTAATTCATGAACCTTATGGTAAAAAGTCACTATTCTTTTTCGTCTTATGATCAAGAGCAAATGTCTTGTAAAGTCATTAATAATACTAATGCTACAAACTGTACCATTATACTACTAATGATAGAAGTTATAAATTTTATTTGTCTGGTATTTTGGATCTAAATCTTTATTATATTATACTATACATAAAAGGAAAAAAAGCAGATGAGTACTTACTACTACTACTTTCATTATTACATTTTATTTATATTATTTCTATATTAGTTGATTTTTATTGTAAACCATTTATTAGTTATTTGACTCCATAACAATAGAATAAAAGAACTGTAGGTAACTACTACTGACTAATAATACTGTATATTATATCAATAATGAATAAAATAAAAATACATTTTTATATAATGTTACAATACTCTTGTAAAGAACAAATATAAGCACACAGAAACAAAATTGACTATACTGTTAAGACTTTCAACATTTACATTCATGGAGTCCTGTGCTGAACCAATCCAAACCTTGACTCCATTATTATGAGTGGAGAGACAAGCACTTCATACACTTAAATTAACTTGAAATGGGTGTCAGTAAGTGGATCACTGGCACTGAATAAAAGTGAGCAATACTGTCACTGATACGATGAAACATGATGTTTCATAACGTTTGTAAAAAGAGCTTCAAGATTGAATGTACTTCAAATTCAAAGCTAAATTGATGTTTGCAGTGGCACTGCATCTAATGACCTACCAGTTGCATCCGGCAGAAGAGAATCATCTAAGTGATTTTCAAGAAAAAAAGCATGATACAAAAGAGCAGCTTTTCTCTGGAGAAATAAGAGAAAATACAGAAAATCACATTAAATGATGAAACCTGTTTCAACAAAGCAAACCAAAGTTGTCAAAGTCTCTTCAGGGTTCAGATACTAAAGTAGCAAAAAGCATCGCGGTTAGCCTAATCGCCTCAGAAAAAAGTTACTCTTACCCAATACAACCTTTTCCATCAAAGGAGGTAGTAAATGCACATTCACGGGAATTTAACTGCACTTTCCCTTCAAAGGATTCATGGATTTGGCAGATAAAAGCATCAGTTAATTAGCAACCCGTTAATGCACTAGAAGGGCATGTTGTTTTCTGACCCAGCTGCCATTGATTCCTAACCGTGTGTAGATGACTATAGAAGTGAACCTGTTTAAAGCATGTGCGCAATGAGTCAATAAACTCCTGTCAATCACAACGTCATTTCAGTCAATCGATTCACTACGATTCCCAACAAAAACAAAACGGACAACGCTGACCACATATGATCCTGATAACATAACAAAACTGAACGAGTGTCTATTCAGACTGTGGTTCAAACTAGTCCAAACCGACCCGGAGGCCAAAACAGCTGCGAAGTGCTGTATTTGGGATAACGGATCTAATTCCAGGGGTTTATTGATTGCTTTAAAAACACCACAATTAAGGTTAGGACATAATGAAGTGCAAAATAACAGCCTATACTGTGATATAAAGGGTGAATGTCCCTAAATAGCACTATGAATCACTGGAGGCTAGTAAAAATAGAAAACATTACTAGCAACCACTCGTAGGTTCAGTGTGAGGCACATGTGATGCAGAGAAAGAGATATTAAAAAAAGGACAATGCGTTCCAACAGAAAACATCTAGCTGAAGTGGAAATAATTCATTTTTGTTTTCTTCAGTTTTCTGTGGGCAGATGATGACGAGATTGTAATTTCAAATAACAAATTCAATGCCCTAAATTACAGGAAAGTCGTTATTTGCTTTAGTAAGTTGGAGGGGGGTAAGCTCAATTTTGACTTAAATTGCTACACAGAGAAATGAAATCGAAAAATATATGAAAATAATTATTCTTATTATTTTCAGGACATCTGCTATCTTCTGAAATTTGTAGAAAATTAATCTCTACAACAACAAAAAAAACAAAAATACATATGACTAAATATTTCCATAAACCGGAGAAGAAAAGGTTTCATATTAAGTATAGCAGCATTATTTTAGCATCATTGAGATATTATTATAGTCTTTATTAACATATTAAGAATTTTAATTTATTGATATTTTATTATTATTTTACATTTTAAATGTCTGTTTTCAATTAAATTTTAGTTAATGTTTTAGTCATTTTGTTATGTGTGTTTTTGTTATTTTTATTCATTGTTTAAATATGTCTATATTTTATACATTTTATAAATTTTTTCATATTTTATTTTAATTCAGTTAAGGTTTATTTATCTAAGTTTATTTTAAGAATATGTTTTTCTTAGTATGTAGTTTTTTTGGAGTATTTTAACTAATAATAATAATAATAATAATTTAAATGATCATAAATTACATTGAAATGCAAATAAAATGCAATGAAATGCAATAAAATACTTGGCCCTTTTTTAATGTATATTATAAATTATACAGTTATCTTACCCCACGCTCAACTACACTTTAGTAGCCAATTAAAGCAAAGCTGATAATTGCAAACGGTGCATCTCTGGCTGAGTGTCCAGTATGGTAAACACACACTACTTTATCAAGTATCATTACATGCTTCACTGGCCTTTAAACAACAAAAACAAGCTCAGAATCGAATTAACAATCTAATTTAATGGCATGTCTGACGACAACCCTTTGATCGACAACAAGTGAGGACAGATAATTGAGCATCATACACACATTAACCCCTGAAACATACTGCGTCGGATAAACCCTGCTGTCTGACCACAACAGCACAAGAACAAGGGCTTTGACTGACTCACGTTCCACCGATAAAAGATAAAGAGAGCAATCAAAACCACAATAATAATTAATAGGCACAATTACAAAACACATCACCCGCCTATGGTAGGGGGTATCCTCAAAGGGCCGTGTCCCAAAGCTGCTGTCGACATCCCACCTCCCAATCCATCTCTGTTCTCCTCCATTAGACCCCAGACAGGCTGAGAAACGAGGGATGGTTACAGGAGATAAAATTTGCCGTGATGGATAGAGTCGCTCACAGAGCCAGGATAAAAGTCATCAGACCTCGGCGGCAAAATGGAGCCAGGTGTCTGCACGCCCTTCTGCTCAGGAGAGACGTTTCTGAAGGACCGGGCATTTGTAACCCTTTACAAAGTGAGGTACTTTCTCAAGGGAATGGACTTCACTTTCTGTGGTCATAAGACCTCCACCGCAGCACTATGACTTCTGAACATTTACTCTAGATTAGTAAAGTACGACACTAAAGCAACATTTCAGCCTGGGCTCTCCGCTGTACATGTCATTTTGAAGTACTGGCAAAACAACACAACACAACACAACACAAAAAACAAAACAAAACAGAAAAGATTTAAAACCCCTGTGATGGACTGACCATCCAGGAATTTTCTGGGTGGTAATAACAATAATAATAATAATAATAGCTATTATTATTAGCAATACGCCACTCCTGCTTAATATAAGTATATTCTGGGTTGCTGAAGAAGAAGAAGCACAAGAAGAAGAAATGTTTAATTAAAATGAATAATATTAGCTCAGAATATTACTTTACGTTTAAAAATGTTGTTTTAAGCATGTAAGCTATATTAATAATATTAACATTTACATGGCAGTCACATCTAAAACAAAAGATTTAAAACTTAACATAATATTTTTGGTTAATATTTCTAATAATAATAAATATTATATTATTATATTATTGTTGTTGAACCCCCTTTTTAAACTTAAACTTTAAAACTTTTAAATTATTTTGAGATGCTTTGGATAGCATTTCATATATGTACACAAGAATGTTCTTTCAAAGTGGTTTTGAGGTTCAAAAACAAACAGTATATCCTTAATATACAATACAATAAAAGTCTCTGTAGCAGTAATATGTTGTCCAATTCTGCTCTGTCAAATAAAAGCAAAAAATGTCATTACGACATTAAGAAGATAAATGGTTTGGCTATGACACAATTGCTTAGGAGGATCGTGGGAGAGCTCCAGTGGGAGCCTTACCCTCTCAGTGTCTGTCTGTCTCTCTCTTTTGCTGGGCATATAACGATGAATGAATATCAATGAAATACACACAGATGCTGCGGCGCCACAAAATTAAACCCAAAATTGCCAGCAATGCAATAATACAGACATTCGGTACTGTTTTTTTTTCTTCCACTGCTCTTCTCTAAAAGCATCATCTTTTCTAGCTGAAAATGTTTTATAAACTAAACTATCTCTCGTTTTTTGTAATGTAGACAAGGATAATGAGTTTTTCTATTCCAATACTCATAGTGTAAATCTATCATGTCAGTCCCGTTTGAGGTGGGCGGCACTGTAATATCTGCAGACAGCTCTTTTCATACAGATGTGCTAATGATGACAGACATGTATAATAGACATGATGGGACAGCAGCTGCTAATATACAATGAAATGTCATTCTTTGTCTGCTTTTGAGGGCATGAGACTCTTTCCCATTACCTTAAACGTCCGCCCTGCTCCTAGAAGATTTAATAAAGTCAATGACTTTTCTACTGCTACTCACCCCTTCATCTCAGCCTTTTATTTCTGCTCTTAAAGGAAAAGTTCACCCAAGAATGAACATTTTGTTATCATTTACTCACCCCTGGTCCTTTTAAACCCATACAAGTTCTTACTTGCTTGGAATTTGAATGATATATATTATAAGATTCAAGCGAATGATCGTTAGAGCGTTCAAGCTCTAAAACAAGTATCATAAAAGTTGTCCATAAGACTCAAATACTATATTTCAAATTTTCTGAAGACCCGATAGCTTTGTGTGAGGAGCAGACTGAATTGAAGCTGGGTTCCCTGATGACCTTGACATGTCTGAATATTTTGTTCAAGAATCAGACTGAACTGATTCAGTTCAACTCACCGTTCCCAGTGACTTCCATTTTATTTTTTGAGTCAATTAGTGGTTATTTTGTTAACGAAAACTATGACGAAAAATGTTCATTGACACACTTTCTTCCCTTGACTAAAACAAGACAACAATAAGCTCAATAAAGAATAACTGTGACTATATCAACATGCCAGGTATCAAGAGCTCAAATCCCCAAATCAGAGCTTCTCTGTTAAAAGGATATATTTTCTGTCTGTTGGTTGGCTTAATGCACTTGCACTCTCGTGCTCGCTCTTCATTACGGAAGCACCGACGATGATCTGAAAACACCGACAAACAAGTAAGCTGAAGTTTACCGATCTCCATGTGAGATGTCTGTTCTGTCATGAGATCTCGACTATTTTGTTTGTGATTGTGATTGCTGAATAAATGCACTTACTCAACCGCTGTTGTTTTAATAGAGAAGCATTATTGCAATTTGGAATTATTGGAATTACTATTAGGAATTTCATTGTTAAATATTTTTTTTGCTTGTTTTTAACAGTTTTCATAAAGAGTGCATATATAAGTCTTTGATATTAATTTATATATTAAATAGCCTATAATAAATCAGTACACTATAGATGAGGTAAAATAAACCATGTGTATGAGTCCACATGATTTGTGCTTACTGGTGAAAGTGCAAAATAAATTTCTCAAAGGACAACATTCATTGCGATTATAATTTTGAGCATAAAATAATTTTTTATCAGTTTAAACATTATACAACATGACGAAAATGTGACAAAGTTTGCATCGACTAAAACGCTCAGACATTTAGTTGACTAAAACTTGATTAAACAAAAACAAGGACAAGGTTGAATAAATATGATAGCTAAAAAGTACATTTGACACAGGACTAATACTAAGACTAAATTAAAAATGGCTAACAAAATGAACACTAGAATCAATGGAACCTGAAACCGATTGGTAACATTCTTCAAAATATCTTCTTTAAGTCAGTCATACAGGTTTGGAACAATATGAGGGTGCATAAATGACATTATTTCATTTTTGGTGGACTGTCCCTTTAAATTGTATCCCTCTTAGCTATGTAAACTTCCAGAAAGACTTTGAAATAGTGCAATGAGTACCATGAACCTTTTCAGTACAAATGTTTCAGTACAACCTAACAGCAACCTAAATTTTTTCTCAACCTTTTATTTGTGCTCTTAACTGATTTTTCTTTTCCTTTGATCTCCTTGCATCATCTCGTCTTTGCTTTAGAATCTCTCTTTTATTAGCTTACAATTAAGAACAAAACTATCATAAACGGGAGCGTGTAACACTCCAATGTAATTGTCCTCAGTGTTTTTAGAAGTTTGCCCACCAGCCCAACAAGAAAAGAGACAATTATGCTCTCGCTTCCCAAACTAAAGCCAAGACAATCCTGTAGTAAGAGGGAAATTGTGAGGAAGTGAGATTATCTATCTTGTGACCTGTGGTTGGTCCTGACTTTCTTTTGGGCCTCTTGAATGGTCTTATCAGTCCAGATGGCTACAACTGCATTGGGTCTGCAGTGTAGAGTTTCTAATAGCAGAAGTCAGTCGGCTTCAGAGCCGAATGTATGGATGACTGCCTTATCTGCAGCTAAAGGAAATGGAGAGGGCTTCTGTGAAAGGTTGCTTTTGTGTTGGATGTGACTAGGGAGTAATTTGTAACATGCGATCCATGGTCTCGTCTTATCAGACAAAGGACACCTGAATGCAGAAATAAATGCAGTATCGAACACGAAGCAAAGGGCAAAGTGACAAACCATCTATTCTTAAAGAAGTGACAAGATGAGATGACTTGGGGTATCACGAAAGGCAGCAGGAAAACCATCAAAAATACAATCCCACCAGAACAAGCTGTAAAATTCAATTTCATCGACATTATAGAAATTAAAGGGACTTTTATGTTTGCGTTTGTGTGCAAGAAAATGTGTGCGTGGGTCACTTCATTACTTTAAGTGGTGTCATCAAAGCCTACTGTATAGATTTCATTTTTCATGATTTTATTTTAATATATAATTAAAAAAATAATAATAAAAAAAAAAAATAATATAAAAATAAAAAAAAATATATTAAAAACGTAACAAAAAATATGATTTTTTTTATTTTTTTAAATGAATAATATTTAAATAAGAATAAACTGTTGAATAATGTTTCATAAATAAACAATAAACTGATAATATTTAAAATAAACAATATTAATTAAAATTGTTTAATGCTAAAAGAAATAGTAGATAAACAAGATTTAATAATAAATAAATATTTTAATAAAACAAATCAAAATTTAAATGAAATAAATATTTTGAATAACTGTTTAAATAAATAAATGTTCTCATTTAAATAAATAAATGCTTTTTAAAATGTAAACAATAATCAGATAAACAATAAAAAACAAATAAAATAACAATGATTGAACATATAAACAAAATAAACATTAAATAAAACACATTTAAATAAAAATGTTATTGAAATAAATAAATACATAAATAATATCCAAATAAACACTAAAATAAATTAACACACGCACACACACACACACACACTGAAATGTGTGAAAAAGTCCACAGTGTATTGTCCTTTAAAATACACCTGCGGAACAGTCAAATAAACTCCCTGAGGACAAAATGTCCAAAATGAGACTAACACTCAACTGGTAGAGCTGTGCAACGCAATCCCTGTGGAACATTTGAGATTGTCTTTTAAAATTAGAGAGCCTCTATGCACGATATGGTCTTTGTGCATATGAGTGAACCTGTATTCAATGCAGCATGATGTAAAATGAAACTGAGATGCACCAGATGACCTCATAGTCTGGTCGATTCATTCATTGTGACCTGGCAGTTGGCTTGCCCGCCTTTTGCTCGGGAAAGCCTAATGAAGTATGAATGGGACCAAATGGGTTATATGTAAATCTGTGCCTTCCAGCAAAATTTTACACCAATTACAGAAGTCAAAAATAGTTTGCACGTACAACCAACATTTTGTCAATTTCTTTCTCGCTTCATCTAAAACGTCCTCTCAGTGATAGCTGATAGTCTCAGCGTTTAATTCCGTCCATGCAGCAAAACCAATGAAACGTCAATTTAAGACAGTCGGTGTATGGCCAGTGGCATCGATTGGACAATTACACGACAGACCATGATCCTTTCTGAAAGTTACATCATTCTGGTGTTATTATTACAAATCTCTGCTTTTATCCTTTAGCTTCCATGGTTTGAAACCTTATCTTAGAAATGGTGATGTGAAATAGCAACAGTTTAATAATAAAATTGAATAAAATTGACCTCACCAAGGTGTTCTAAAAACACACAGCAATAAGATACAAAAGGTTATAGGTTAAAATCAACAAGTTTTAATAAGAAAATTCTGTGCACTTTTGGATTTTTACCAGTTCAGCAGAAGATGTTTTCATGAAAAACTGTTCATTTATTTCATTTTTTTCTAAATTGGCCTTTGCACTCAAGTGGGTCTTTTATATAAATCTTTTAATCTTACAAAAATCTGACATACCTGTTGAGCCGACATCAAATCTAAATGTAAATTGAAAAAATAAAAAAAATTATGCCACACAAAATGTGTGGAAGTCGTGACCTAATGGTTAGAGTCGAACTCGTAACCCAAAGGTTGCGAGTTCGAGTCTCAATTCCGGCAGGGATTGTAGGTGGGGGGAGTGAATGTACAACGCTCTCTTCCACCTTCAATACCACGACTGAGGTGCACTTGAGCAAGACACCGAACCCCCAACTGCTCCCCGGGCGCCACAGCATAAATAGCTGCCCACTGCTCCGGGTGTGTGTTCACGGTGTGTGTGTGTTCACTGCTGTGTGTGTGCACTTAGGATGGGTTAAATGCAGAGCACTAATTCCTAGTATGGGTAACCATACTTGGCCACATGTCACTTTCACACTTTCACTTTCAAACGATAACATCTTAGGCGATTTAGCCTGGTGAGAATTCACACGGCATGTCAAAGAACCCATTTACCTTGGACCCTTTTATTCTGCCTATCACGGGAACCTGCCACTGGTTCAGTGTACTGTCATTAAACACAGACGCCCTTGGGCGAGATTCTAATCAAGTGTGAAAGAAACAGTTAAGTGTGTGCGAAACACACATTTTTTTTTTGACCAAAGGCTAAGATCTTCCACATGCTCTTGGGGATTTTTTTCTGACCCGGTTATCTGAAATCACACATAATTGTGTGTACACTTCTCTAACACACATGCTGGATACTAATACAGAGCTTTGTGAACACAATGTGTATTGTATAGAAAATCTTCATTGAATAAATAATTAAATAAATAAATGTATTTATGTCAACAACGAGACGTCCCATTTTGGTTTCTGCATCAAATTAAATTTAAAAGTGATTTTATATACACTGAAATCATATTAAATGCAAGTAAAGTGTCTACTTTAATGTTTCAAATAATGTTTGCGAAAATAAAATGTCAAAATGTGACACATTATTCTTACCTGCCCTTATTAAAATATATAAAAAAGGTGAAGTGTTCGTTCTAAACTGTATTATATTTTAAATTATTAAAAACTTTTTGCTGACAAACGGGTAAATCCTAGTGGTTTGAAGAATAGTGGTAAATATGTAAAATTACAATTAATTCGTTTTTGGATTAATTAATCTAACAACTACTTAAATTGAGTCTTTTAATGTCATCTAATAATTCTTGTTCCAAATATATCTTACACTGAATGACATTTTAGTGGGTGTCTTCTGTAATTAAACTTTTTTGTTGTTCTTGTTGTTGTTGATAAAAAAGCTGTATTAATCTTTTAACCGTTTTCATGCTTGAAAACTCCTTTTTGTCTTTGACCCATATAGGTTAAATTAAAATTGAACTTAGACTTCTAGGCTCAAAAAAACAATGAAACGCCCACCAAAGGAAAAAACTAAAGAAAAGTAACAGAATAATAATAATGATTATTATTAATATTTCTAAAATTATTTAGCAATATGTCTACACAGCCATTGCAACAATTGATTTTTTATTACTGCATGTTACTTCACCAATTGCGCATTGCATGAAAGAAGTCAAACTGCACTTTGATACCAGTCTCTCACAAACTGATTGATCTCCACGGCTTCAAACCAGGTTATAACAAGCTCCTCAGCCACACAAATAATCTACAAACACAACGGCCTACTGTGTGACCAACAACCTGTGACATACCAATAGCAGTTGGCCTAGAGCGAGTGAGTTGTGAAGAAACCCTGATGAGAGTTAACTAAATATTTTCATTCCATACCCCCCCAGTCACGCTGTTAGCAATAAATTGGCACTGTTGGAGCTCCTGTTGGTTTCTATAAAAATCATGGAAAGTTTGCCTGCCTGTTCAAATCTACCTCATTCTGTGTGCTGCATCTATAGATACTATACGAGTTGGTAAAGCATGTAATTAGCTCTGTCTGGACTGCTACAATACCCACAGAGCTTACTGCAGTGTCACATGTACTTGAGGTCTATTTCAGACACCACAGGCAAACCGCTGCCCAAGTCTCTGGCCTAACTTTTCCCTGGTCTTCAAATACACTGGTATTAATAAAAAACAAAAAACAACCAAAAATTACCTATATTCAAAATTTAACATTTAAACATTTAAAAGCAATTTATTTTTAGATTGCCTGCTGACAATGTGCTGTGCTTAAGAGGTTGATGGTAAGACCCTCTCAGAAAAGCATCATGAAATTGCACAGAGAAAATGTATAATTATTATTATATTATTTAATATAGGGGTTTTGCAGACCTTTTAAGACCTGTTTATGAACAAGGAACGAAAATTTAACAACAATGTATGTGTTGCAACATTTCGAGAAATTGTTGTTTGACCAAACAATTCAAAGCCACACATAAACAAAGTTTGGAATTATGTATTGACTATATTTGTCCTTCCAACCAGTCCATTATGGTATTAAGTATGTGGTTATCTGATACGTTTTGTTGTTCATAAAAAAAAAATAATAATAATAAAATATATGGAAATAACTTTTACTGATCACATTGGAAAAAAGTGACGTTCTTCCTCTATACTGTTCTCTTGTTTTCCAATGCAAATGTTGAAAGATTTTACTTGAGCAAAAAGTCTTGTTTCTGTGAAATTTATCAAAATTAAGTGAGTTTGATTAAAAATGAACAGAAATCTGCCAATTTTTCATAAACCATTGACAGACAGTTTTGTATAATTTAACAGAAAGCTTCAAATACTTAAAATCTTCTTTTTACATCAAGTAAATGTATCCTGATTTAAGGATGTTTAGATATTTGTATTGGATAAAACAAGACAAAATACTGAGGAAGATATTTTTAGCCATGTTTGCAACATTTAATGCCATGACTTTAGAATTTTAAGACTTTCTGCTCTGATTTAATTCCTTAATTTGAGGAAGGTGAATCAAAACTTTGAGACCCTTTTAAGACCTGCAGAAACCTTGTATTTAAAAATATGTTATTAAATAGCATTTACTTATATTTTAAAACTGCACAACAATATGAAGAAAATAAACAGAAAAGGCATCTTTCTTGAATTGTACACAACAGCAGTCTGATTCACAAAACAATGACTCTTATGAACAGATTCTTCAATGAACCAATCAAAAAGAATCAGTAGTCACAATTATGTAGTTAAATATACACATGCAAAATGTTCAATATTTTAAAAAAAAAAGTTACCAAAACTGAACGGAATGGTTACAAAAAAGAAAATCCTAATAGTTGCATTTTCCCCATCCTTAACGGACAAAACTGAGAAGAAAAATAAAATAAAATAAAAAATAGATGTACTATACAAAACATTGAATCTCTTGAACATATTTCAAAGATTCAGTGCAATGCATCATGCAGATTTGCTACTGTAAATGCACTGACTAGTTCTTGCTCAAAAGAGATTATGATACCAGCTTGGTGCCTTGCATCCCATCATATTCATAAAATCCTGTGCACCATGACTACCGGATATTATGCAATAGCCATCCAATTAGATTTGAACTGATGAATTCAGCCAGCTCTCGCCATTATCGTACAATATGCGTTCCACGTTGTGTGGGTGTGCTGTCTGACGTGGAGACTCATTATGCCTTCACTCCTTTCCCTAAAGCTCTCTCAATCTCCAGCTCCATCTTTCTTTGTTAACTACCCTAAATCAGGCAGGCTAGGAACCCAGCAGCGACATACCTGCAGTGCACTTCCTCAACTTCCTCCCAATATCTTTCTCTTTCTCAGATGAGAAGACACTTCCATCCATCAGAGCTGTCAAGTGAGTGGGCCTCTAGGCGCGGGAGCCCTGTGTGGGACTCGCCTCATTTCCCTGCTCTGATTAGCCTGGTTCGGCACTAACACTACCCGCCTCCCCGGCTTCCTCCTCTCGAGGTGTGTGCGTCTCTGTGCTTTGTACTGCAATAAAGAGCTGTGGGACTTTAGCAACAGTATGAGATTTTCGTTTTTGCATGGTCTATAAACTACGGGGGCCCTATACAAAGCAAAATGTGACACTTATTGTGACATTGCTTATTTGTAGATGCATGACTGTATTGCAGTTGATCTAATTCTATTCTTCATTTTTAAATGTTTACATTGCATGTTTGTTTTTCCCTTTAAAGCCATTAAAGCTAACAACTCTCTATTTAGAGCGATATTTGCGATATGAAGCCTAAAAAAAAGCTATCACTTTTTACCAAATGTGGTTTGACTGACTAGATCACAAAAACCCCAGTTTGGACCCAGTTTAAACCTGTATTTAATGCTCTAAATTGGATTTTAAAGGGACAGTTCACCCAGAAAACTCTGTCATCATTTACTAACCCTCAAGTTGTTCGAAAGGGTCTTTCTTCTGATGAACAACCTTAAAAATATTTTCATTTTTGGGTGAACTATCCCTTTTAAGGTTGGGGTCATAGGATGTTGCTAAAAAGAACATTATTTGGTGTATTTGGTGTAATGAAGTGTGTTTATGTGGTTTAAGGTTCAAAAAACACATTATTTTTCACATACTGTACATTAATTTTTCTCCTCTATGCCCCGCCTTTCTGAAATGCGTCGATTTTTACAAAGTTCATCGTTCTAAAAAAGCAAGGTGTGCTGTGATTGGCCAGCTATCCAGAGCGCTGTGATTGGCCGAATACCTCAAGCTTTTGACGGAAAGAGTAGCCCCTTACCATATAGTGATGCCGTGTCCCAGCCGGAGCGAAGACACAAAAACATAAACCCATTATAAACGAGGCATTTGTTGCATCCAGTGGGGGACATAAAAAAATTTTTTAACGGATTATATGATTAAACGTGTTGCGTTGCATCGCACCGTGTAAACTTAAAACCATGTCTGCATTTGTGATCGGGAAATGACAAACAACAAGCCCTACTCTACAATGCTTAAAACTCGCGTTTGATATTCAGTGGCAAATTCTTTAAATATAAAACAACGTACTTACAATCTGTGAGTAAGAACAGCCGGCATTGTAGTCTACTCTCACATGTTCAGGAAACAGTCCTCCATAAAATATCTGAATATTTGGGTTGAAGTGTTCGGGAACAGTGTTTGTAAATACAACTTAACCACTGATTTATTGTCATGTCCATTTTTGGAAAGCCAAACAAAGTAGTTTAGCTTTCACAACGAAACATACAGTGCCACACATGGCGGGCTTGAGTGTGCGGCGGCCGGCGGATTCGACGAAGGAACATCCTGCAGGCTTGCGGCAACCACATGTGACAACACCGGGCTGGACTCCGCATCGTCCATGGTGAAAGCCGATCCGGCAATCCACAGCGCGAAGATGATGTATTCCTCAGCGCCCAGCATGGATCAGCTCTAGGCATGACGAAGCAATATTGTCCTCTTTTTGGAAGGCCAAACAAAGTAGTTTTTCTCTTTCACAACGAAACACACAGTGCCTGCACGACATGGCGGCAGCAACAATACTAAAGCAAGAATAAAAGTAATGCCTTCTTTCTTTGCGTAAACATTTGGTGGCGTTATGCAATCAGTGTGTTAGAACGAGCCGTTTTAGTTAGGCGTGGTTAACTCTTAACTTTTAAAAGAATATCTCTTTGGATTTGAGACTTTAGTCATTTCAACTTTACAGATCTTCTTTATGTACCAAGAGCTTGTAACGCTCCAAAGAGAAAGGAAAAATTTTAAATCGCATCACATGACCCCTTTAACCGGGATACTATGGTATGCCATTCATAAAATAAATATTTATAAAATTAATCATATTATAAAAATAAAGAATTATCCAAATAGAATATAAACCAAACAAAATTAGGTTTTTTAAAAATGGATTCTAATAATTAATTTATAATTTAATAAAATCATAAATATAAATTTTACAAATAATTATAACCTGTATACATAATAACAAAAGAGTAAGCACTTTACAATAAGGTTCAGTGCTTTAACATTAATGCATTACATTGTAGGTATCATGACAAAATTAAAAATACTCTTGCAGCATTTGTTAACCTAGGTTAAATGTTAATTTCTATAAAAAGAAATACATTTTTAACAATTCAAATGTTTTATGAACAAACATGAATTAACAATAGACGATGGTATATTTAAAAATGAACAATAACCTAGATTAAAGCAATAATTCACCCAAAAATGAAAAATCTGTAATCATTTATTCACTCTCAAGTTGTTCCAAACCTGTATGAGTTTCTTTCTTATGTTGAACACAAAAGAAGATATTTTGAAGTATTTCGAAGAACCAAACAGCTGTCGGTCCCCACAACTGAGAAATACTATGGAAGTCAATGGGGACCATCAACTTTTTGATTGCCAGCATTTTTAAAAACATCTTCTTTTATGTTCAACATAAGAAAGAAACTCATACAGGTTTGGAATGACATGAGGGTGAGTAAACGATGACAAAATTTACATTTTTGGTTGAACTATCCCTTTAATAAGTTCATGACACCTTCTACAAAATGTTACCACCAATAATAAAAAAAAAAACATGAAAACTACAAAAGTGTGTTACTGTGCCGGTTGTGCTCGAGGACACTTGAGTCCCAGCGGACCCTGTGAGCCTCTGCTTGCTGAATCATTTGGCGCATCTGCTCTCAGGAACAGCCTGGCCTAGTTGCAGCTGTACTCTTAAGTAGGCTACACAGCCCGGCCTGGCACCCCAATAACCTACAACTCCTTCAGAGCATCCCCCACAGTCCTTCTTGTTTTTCTTCTTTCACCGTAACTAAAAAAGCCCTGGTAAGATGTGTAGCTGTGTATGTACAGCATGTGCTGTGTGTACATAATCAGCAGTGGGAGAACCTACTGTGTGGATAGTGAGAGATCCTGTTACAGTATCAACACACTCTGGCCGCCTTAGGGAGCCTTTGCCATGTGTGCTTACAACAGAAAGGAAAAACTCACAACACTATCCATCATACGGACAGGTACATGATTTACAATACATTTATTTAAACTAAGGTCAGCTGCTGGTTGTCACTGCAGTCTAGTTTAATAGCATAATGTTAAGCAGACAGCTATAAGGAAAATCAAAGCAGCGTGGCACTTTTAACTCTTTGATGCATGGAATAAATTAAAAGCCAATATTTATTATGATATATTTTAAGAAAGTTACACACGTCCACTGCAATAAATTGTGATATAATATAATTTACTGATATAAAAGCAAATTTCCAGAGGTACGTAGTGTATTGGCAAAGCCAGAATCGCCAAAGCTAAGCAACTGATGCAACAGCATGATTGCCAAAAGCTGATTCATCCCTATAAATAATTCCTATTATTCATACCATCAATATGGTTCTTATGATGCACTACTATGACATTTTAACAAGTATTAATCTTACTCGAGGTCCCAATTAAAAAAAAATCATATCATAAATTACTGTCCACAAAGCCCTCATTTATGAATGGACATCAATTAATCAGTCAATGGTCAAAATTTCTTTTTTTTGACAAATATTTTTACCTCAAAACTGTTTAGATAGAATAAACATCAGAAATGTCAGTGTCAACAAAAAAAAAAAGATTAATAACAGCAGAACTATTAAAAAATCATGAGTAATCATCTTTTGTTATGCTGAGATCAAGTGATCCTGATTGAGAGAAATCAAGATAATCACAATGCATAGCTTCTTAGGGGGCTATACTAACTTTTGCTTTTCTATGTAAGGACACTACAAAGTCAGATAGAATACAACACCAAACTAATGCGTTTTTCCTGTAATTGATGTTGAGAGAAAATGCTTTCATACAATTTGCAGAGAAAACTGAAAAACACATTAACCAACTGTTGTCTCACTTATACAGTTATAATGCAATATTTCTTCAGTGTATATCAGACTTCTGACAAAGCAAAATGCAACCGCTTTCTCAAGTGCTAGCGTTCCAAATCGATAAATGGCACTGGTGTGCTCTCATTCCTGAAATATTTCCACCACTTTCTAGGTCTACATATGCCGTGCTCTCCAATCACTCTGGGCATTGCAACCCAGATACATTTGTTGCTTTAAACAAGTGTTGCAGAGGGACTGTACACCCCATCAAAGGTGAAAATAAGGAGTTTAGCTTCTACTACACCTAGACGTGAAATTTCACAGTTATGAGGAGTGGGGAAAGGAGGAGGAGGACGACACAGTTATGCAATGCCCAAAATGAAAGCATAATACAATTTCAAATGCCAACATGATAGTTGGTTTATGGATCTGCAAAACGACCCGGGAGTGTGCGGCATATTTCTGAGCTGACACATAAAGACGGCCCACGGAGCAACACCTGCTGCTGCCAACTGGGCAAGAGCTGTCAAATGAGGAATATTTCCCACCACGTACACACTACAACAGCAGGACCGCGAAAAGTTAATACAGGCCAGAAACAGAGGCCTCGACTTAGACTGGTTAACTTTAAATATGTGCTAAACACTGCTGTTATTCAGCTACACCACTTTAGGGAAACCGAGATGCAATGTTACATGTGTATATGCAAACTGCATCAATTTTAATAGCATACTATCATATAAATGGCCTCAAAGCTAACATTTGTGACTAAAAGCCATAAAAATTATTTTGATTTGTGCTTGAAAAAGTGAAAATGTGACTATTCTGCACAACTAGCCACACCAAATAATTGCATAAACTAAATTTAAAAAAAAGTGCAATTGATATGGGGTTTTGATTGGTTGTTATGCAGTTCTGAGTAGTTTTTATGTTGCTAAGTTGCAACAAATGTGTTCTGGGTGGTTTCCAGGGTGTTGCTATGCTATGCAGTTGCTATGGGGTTCTGAGTGGCTATTTTACTATGTGGCTGCTAAGGTGTTCTGGGTGGTTGCCAGGGTGTTGCTATACAGTTGAAAATGGATCTGTGTAGTTCTTATGTTGCTATGTGCCTGCTAAGGTGTTCTGGGCGGTTGCCAGAGTGTTGCTGTGCAATTAATAAAGAGTTGTGAGTAGTTTTTATGTTGCTATGTGGCTACTAATGTGTTCTGGGTGGTTGCCAGGGTGTTGCTATGCAATTAATAAAAGGTTCTGTGTAGTTCTTATGCTACTATGTGGCTGTTAAGGTGTTCTGGGTGGTTGCCAGCGTGTTGCTATACAAATAATAAAGGGTTCAGAGTAGTTCTTATGTTACTATGTGGTTGCTAGAGTGTTAAGAGTAGTTGCTAGGGTGTTGCTAGGAGACCAGAGTCAAAAGACACAATCTCTATTATATATCCAGAGACCAGGTCATGAAAATCTTCTTAAGATAGAAGTTAAGAAATTTCTTAAGATAAATTCTAAGAAAGTGAAATCTCAAAAAATGTTAAGAAAAAAAAAAACATAAGAACATTTCTAAGAATGGTTGCCTAGACATGGTTTGGGTTGCCACAGCATTTAGATGCAATCCGACGATTGGTTTAGTCGTATCTGCACATTAACTAGTGTTCTAACATTGAACAAAATCTCTCACTTCACCTTTATGCTGTGAAAGAGAAAATCAGCCACAATTGTAAAGAAGCATCCTCGCAGAAGAGCTCCTGACCTCATGAATTACAGCACTAGATATTATGAAGAAAGTAAGAAGGTCACATATAGTTCAGACTCAGAGACTGGAAAAAAAATGGAAATATAAAACTCAACCATGTAAATACAAGTTCACAATGTCATTATAACATATCTTAAATCATATTTAAAGCTGAAACCCAATCTGGGCACAGTATTACTACGTTTTACTAGTGATATATTATGAATTGTAAATTTTTTCAGCTGTTCTTTCTCACCACCTGGGGGCCTTCCTTTGAAGATAACAGCAATGAAAACATGTCTGAAATATAGCATCAATCAGATTGTCAAGTGTTAAGTATTATTCTGTAATTGAGCATACGGATGCAACTGACTCATACACAGTTATGAGCGACATAAAGCTGACTTTTCTTTGTTCACAGTCCATCAATGAATCACTTAATATGCACGCTCACACATTTACAAACAAACCTACTGCTGGAATACACAAATCCAGTCAGAAAGAGCTTACGTGATACTGTTGACTCAGTGAAATGTACCAGAGTCCTACACATTTGGCAGGAGGGCAAACAATGCATTGCCACACACAGACGCAAGCTTATTTAAATTCCTCTCATGCACACTCAATTGTTTTTAACATAAGAGATGCACTTCCACAAGTTTCTTGAAAAGCCTTTTAAAAGGTTACACATCTACAAATTGAATTTAGTATTTTATTATGATAGTTACAGCTTCAATGGGTGTCAAGCAACCATGGCCAAATAGACAAAGCTTATTTTGAAGAGTCATCTTATTTAGCTACATTTGCACTTTGAAGATTTTTCAACAATTTCATTTTTGAAGCTATTTGATAAAGGTTTTATTTCATGTCTGAACCTTGCACCCTTTATGCCAAAAAGGCAAGCCCTGCATCTGTATCAAAACCAAATTTACATCCAAGCCGCACACATATGCAGTTGCTCATTTCAGAGATGAGCAAAAATGTTCTTGAGCTCATCCAAATGTCATGAATCTATTAAAGGCTTTTTCTTTTACTTAAATATTTACTGTTTTCATATAATTGTACCACATATACATATAAAATGTTAACTTTTTTTTTTTAAAGAAGTCTCTTATGCTCATCAAAGTCGTATTTATTTGACCAAATATACAGAAAAAACAGTAATACTGTGAAATATTATTACAATATAAAATAACTGTTTTCTATATAAATATATTTAAAAATAAAATGTATTCCTGTGATGCAAAGCTAAATTTTCATCAGCCATTACTCCAGTCTTCAGTGTCACATAATCCTTAAGAAATCATTCTAATATGCGGATTTATTATCAATGTTGGAAACAAGTTGTGTGTTATATAATATATTATATATATATATATATACACACAAATATATATATATATATATACAGTATATATAATATATATATATATATATATATATATGCATACACACACATTTCTGTCATTGCATCAAGGTTGTTTTCATGTGTTCTTAATGATAAAAGAACAGCATTTATTCAAAAGAGTCTTACTATCGCTTTGTATTAATTTAACACATCTGCTAAATAAAAGTTTTTAATGTTTTTCAAAAAATGAAATACTAAATAAATACTGACCCCAAAATTTGAACGGTTGTGTGTATTGTTTCCAAAAGATTTTGATAAATGCTGTTAACATATAAATTACATTTTAAATTATATTTAAATATAAAAGTGTTGTTTTAAATTGCAATAATATTTCACAATATTAGTGTTTTACTGTATTTTTGATCAAATAAAATGCAGCCTTGATGAGCATAAGAACTTCTTTAAAAAATGCAATCTTCTGATCCAAATCGTTTGAATGCGCAGTGTATAATTATTTTTTATTATGTACATTAATTTATTTATCTAATACATTAAATATATTTATCTTAATTATAAAAAATAGATTTTAAATATTTTACATATTACAATTGTATAATAACTTAAATGTTTTATTTCATCTATACATTATAAAAAATATATTTTATCAAAAATGTAAGGGAACACTGGAATTTTGGCAACTTGTACAATAAATCTTCCAAAAGTGTAAAAGAAAAGGAAGTACTGCACAGTCCCTAATGAAACACCATTAGCTTGCAGGTTCCTCTCCAGTCAGGCAGTGGTAATCGAGTTGGACATCTGACTAAACGAGAGGAAACAATGGAAGTTGTCAGAACAGCTGGACTGTGATTCCCACAGCAATGGAGGGAGTGGAACTGAAAGTCCTAATGATGACATTTTGTGCAATGCTGCAATCATTTAATGAGCTTTTTTTCCTCATCTGCACCCACATCACTCTGTTTCCTGTAATACTCAGCAGTGATTTTTTTACTGCAGTGGCATATGCAGGGACAAAGATGCGTTGATAAATGGGCAGTGAATGCCGGAATGTTTGATATGTTGAAATATTTGTGAATTACGGCTTTTATGAACATAAAGCCGATGCTGGAGATAGAATGATGGCTTGGTTAATGATTTCCAGAGTGGATAATGCAAGGTGAAGATCCCTTAGCAACAGAGAGAGTGGGTGTATGAAAAAGAGAGTGGAAAAGGACCAGGGAGGCAGGGAAATGGATATAAAGTGAGAAAGAAAACAAATACAGTTTGTGAAAGAGAGAATGCCGAGCTGCTCAGACTTCACACAATACTTTTGTGCTGCTTTTGATGGAGCTCAGCTTTGCTTTTTCACACCTCACATTGTTTAACTGATTATCCTGCTCAGGAATTTGTCAAAAGTAGAAAACTGGGTGTTTGAGGAGCTTTAAGAATGATCAGTCTGAGGCTGAGCTATCGAGGCTATATCTCAGTAACTATAAGGTTTTGAGTGAAAAGTCCAATTCAGTGTTACTTTAGTAACATTAATAATAGCTTTTGTCGATATTTTGAATTGGATTTTATTTTTTCTGTCTACACTTTCATTTTAGTTTTAGTAATTTTGCTATGTGTTTTGTCATTTTTATTAGCTTTACTTTTCTTTAAATATGTCTAAAGGGTTTATTTATTTTCAATTATAATTAGAAAAATTATTAAATTCAAACTATAATAGTAACATTAATGATAGTTTTTGTTAATATTTTGAATTAGACTTTAATTATATTTTTTCTGTCTTCACTTTAATTTTAGTTTAATAACTTTGCTAGTGTTTTTGTCATTTTTATTAGCTTTTGTGTTCTTTAAATGTCTCAAAAGCGCCTCATTTATTTTAAAATTAAATTTTTAGTTTATTCAGCTTTAGTTATTGTAGTTAAACTTAACAAAAATAAAAATAAAAAATAGGTTTTGGCTGTTTTATATTTGATTTTTATTAGTTAATATTTGTTTTATTTCAAGGAACAAAGTAATTTTTTTCATGGTTGTAGTTTTATTTAACAACAATAACCCTGCTCCAATTACACAAATGTATTTTCTCTAGTAGTAATTTCTTTATATAGCTTTTAAACAATATCAATATCAATTCTGAATTAATTAAATTGCAAAAAAAAACAACTAAATCTAACTAAATTCTTACGCTATGTTTTATGCCAAAACAATGTTTTATAATGGTATGGTTTACATTTAGCTGAAAATCCTATCATAATAGCCATTTAAAAGTCAGGATCCCATTCTGACAAATTACATTAACTTTTTCGTGACAAAATGCCCAAAAACCAACTGGAAAATGTTTCCTGTTTAACAAATAAAGAAATTTAAAATATTTTTTTATTCTTTTTTAGCCAAGTTTTCGGTCTGTATACTTAGCCTAAGAAATATTTACTGGACTATAAATTGTGACAACAAGCCCCAGTCTTCCTGATATCTTGGCTTTTGGGTAGAATAAAGTAATAACACAGTGTGTGCAAGGTGAGCTGTTAAAGCATCTTAAAAGTGAAATGAAAGACTCCCAAAATATGAATCTCTCTTCCAAATGGTCTCAGGGCAATTCTCACAAGAGCCTCTCACTATGAAGCGGGCGGCAGGATGGTAAATTGCATTGTGGGAGTTGGTATTAGGTGATGACACCAGAGGTTAAGACTCTCAAATCCCCGGCCCATCAATGCCAGACTGTGAAAAGTCACAGACTACAAGCCCCTGCTGATCTTGCATTTATGTTTCTGTGACAGAAAGAAAAAAATGAACTTTCTATGGGCCGTCGTATCAGGCAGCCCGAGGGGAAACGATGATAGACTGATGATAAACATGGGGAGTTGCTGCTGTGGGTGAGGGGGAAAAACAGATAAAGAAAGATGTTTTTTCCATGGAGAGTAAAAGTGAGGATGTATTTGTAGGAAGAGCAAAGCCGTAAGACTGGTTTCTGTTGCTATGGCAGGCACAGGGTGTGGTGAGCAGCAGTAACTGTGCAAGCAGCCTGCGTGTGGGTGTGTGAGTATTACTGATAAGTGTGCAGTGTGTGTATATGTCTGCATGTGATGGTGAGAGTGGGCAGCACGCTGATAGCATATGCATGTGTGTGCCAGTAGATTACTGGATGTGATGAGATGAGAAAGGAGAAAACTAGAGATGACCTGCAGTGGTTTATTCCGGTTCCCATTCCCACCACACCACATCAGTAACCCACAAGCTCAGACCTGTCAACCCTCAAGGCATAAGGGTGTTGGCTCCTGAGCGGGCACAACCAGATAAATGCACAAAAGCAGAAACAAACAAAAAATAAATACAATAAATAAATAAATAGACATGTATTTATTTTAAGTAGTTTGGTGCATTCATATATTACAGTATATAATTAGATTTCCAATATATCATGTATTACCAATTTTATGTATACATTGTTTACTCGTTTACTAGAAGACAAACTGTACATTAATTATAAAATATGTATGACTGAATTCCAGTTGTTTTTGCTATTAAAATGAAAATATTATTTTAGGAACATTAATACAGCTAAAAATAAGAAAAAATAATATATATATATATCACATATATGCGTGTGGGTGGTGTGTTGCAACTATATTTAATAATATATATATTATATATATATATATAACTTATTTATTTTTAACCAATTTTGGCTTTATTACATAATCTTAAGTGAAAAATTAAATTAAAAGATCAATAATAATATGTATTATGAATGTGTGTATCTTCTGTTACAATAAAAAAATGTTAATTAAAAAAGGCAAATATTGCACTTTATATACTAAAAATAATAAGCAAAAGTAAAAAAACAAACAGTATATTTAATTACTTTATTTTTACTAACTTGTGTGTATTATTATACAATATATATGAAATGGAAATCTCCAATATATAATGGTATTACTATTTTTTTTTTTGCATATTATATTTAATTACTATAAAAATGGGCATAATTAAGTAAATACACAAAACTATATAAATAATCAACTGAACTAAAAAACAAAAAAGTATATTTAATTATTTTATTAATTATTTATTTTTGAATACGTTTGGCAGTCCATTATATAATATGTACCGAAAGTACATTTATTTCCAATCTATTATGTATTGCCGAATGTATGCACATATTCAGTTAATTTACTATAAGAACAAAATATTTGCAATTAAAATTAAAATGCATATAAATAGATACATACATACACTGGCAACACATTTAGTATAATATTATGAATGACATGACCACATCAGTCAGTACAGGTGTAAATCTCTTGTTGTGGCTTCATGGGTGGTGTACCTGCTCTGGCATGTTGTGGTTTTACAACCCAAAGAGTCCAGCTCAGGTAATTTGCCAATCACAAGCCCAACGCCCTTTCTCCCCATCATTTCCTCTCAAGCATGTGATCCTTCATCCCTAAAGGAGATGCAGAACATGCAGTTGTTTTGCTGTCAGTGCACCCACAAACCCCTCTGCCACCCACCTTCATCTTAACAAGTCAGCCTAATTGTTTGTTTCCTTCTGGCTTCTGTCGAATGAAAGACGCTATATTATTTTGCCAGTTTCTGTGGACTCTCCCCTTCTCTCCAGGGACTGCCAGCAAAACAGTAATTAGTAGGACTCTGAGAAAAAGAACAGGAGGCCTTTTGAAAACTGTTAATTACAACTTTGTGAGCATGACAAAAGGTCAGACACGGTATACAACACAGACACTGATGCCACCAGAGCAAGAGACATTTGAATCACAATATTCACCACTACACGTGCGTTCTCAAATACTACAAAAGATTTCCGTATGTGAATATGGACAGATTGAATTCAGCTAAATGAGGACTGTAGGCAGAAATAAAATGACATTCTAATTATATTTTTTGTATTACTATTATTCAATGTTTTAATCTGCCACAATGACATATTGTCTTTGAATAATCTCATCTAGGCACTTTTTTCAACCCAAATTGATATGTGATTAAGTATTAATTAATCACAATATCATGCAATTCAATTTAATTTTAAACGACTGACAGGCCTAACCCAAACATTTCAATACGCTGCTCCTGAAAGCATTTCAGTGTAATGCAACGAACACAACTGAGCAATCCAGTGCACTTTTGCTATCATTTTTCCTTGTCATTCCAGATGGTCATCATGTCAAACAGCTCCAGGCTGTATAACGCTGTGATTCACAATCACCGTCAGAGGAAATTACTGGAATGATTCATCAGCTATATTACAAGAAATATTCTGAAAGCAATTATTATAAAACCTTGCACTGCAAATACAACTGAATATTTAAAATTACTTGAGATTTCTGTTTTATAAATGCTAAAACAAAACATTAGCCCAAGAACAATGTGTTTTTGTAGTTAAAAATACTGCCTGTTTCCTGTCTTTCCGCCCAAAAAAATCATCTCCACTAATCAATAGCATCCTGCTTTCAAGCCCTGTTCAAAGGAAAAACACAACTCTTCCGAACACAACCCAGAATTCAACCCATCTGAACACAAGAATCAAGCCAAACTAATTTAAAAACTTGTGTATTACTGAGGCATTACACAATTCTATCTTCTGGTTTGCCTGGCTCATTTCACATTGAGTAAAACGTGACTTTACTTACACATTCACAAAGAATATGCACAGTTAACAGCAACAAGTTACACCTTGTAGTACACATAAACTGCCGTAAAGGGATAGTTCACCAAAAAATACAAATTGCTCACCCTCATGTCGTTTCAAACCTGTATGACTTCCTTTCTTCTGTGGAACACAAAAGAAGAATTTTGGTCCATACAATGGAAGTCAATGCTGTTTGTGTTTGTTCCACAAAAGAATAAAAGCCATGCAGCTTTGGAATGACATGAAGGTGTGTAAATGATGACATTATTTTAATTTTTGGGTGAACTCTTCCTTTAAGGACGCATTATATGCCTGTACATTGCATCACAAGTGAAGTAGGGACATGTTTGCTGAATTCCAATAGCATGTGAGACATACGAAATACGCATGGGAAGATTCCCGAGAGGAATGCGGGAAACACTCATTAGCACACATGGATGAGATGGAATCTGACGATCATAAATAATCAAAAACCATAGACATATATCCAAGTTTAAAAGAAAAACGGCAATACAAATCTCCTAGTTCTACACTAGTTGCTTTCCAATTTTAAGATTTCTATTTTAGGCGGATGTGAAACCCAAGAAAAAATAAATAAAAAATGTCTCACCATGTGCCTATGTACACTCATACACAGCCTTTGGGGTTCATCCAGTGCAGAGCCTGAAACAGCCTAGAAAGATGAGGCCACAGAGATGCCCGATGCTTTAATATGCAGCTTATGACAACAAAGTCATTCACTTACTTCCCACAGAGCGACGTCTTACTAATGGCACCTCTGTCAAAGTCTGTTTTAATGGAATTCGCTTTGCCGAATCAGAGACTGAAAATGAAGGCAAAACTGTAACAGTCATCTGAATAATGCAAAGCTTGGAGGAATGTAAAATAAATGACGCATGGGGCTTGCAGAACTTCTGGGCATGTTTTAAAGATTATATGAAACATTAAACCATGGTTTCAATGGAAATAAACTATTTTGTAAATGGCAAATGCAACAACTGCGTCTCGTTTCTACTATGCCACGTAATATCTACTTGTTCGATCCGAAATTCCTGACCATTCTTGACTGCTGACATTAAAGTCTCAATGAAATCAAAATAAGAGTTCTGTGCTATAAAGCCAATGTCTATTAGCTTTGAGGACACACACACTCATATAAACTACATATATACACATAAACTGGACCTCCTAATTATTAATATCCCCTTATGAGGGACCCCGCTCCTCAAAAAGTAAATATAAATGTTATTTAAATATAATGTTTTAATATGCTTTAAATATAATGTTATTTACTAAATTAAACAACTGGCTTTATATTATAACAATATACTGAACCCGAAGCGTCAGGAACATTTTTACTTTGTATCTTTTTCGACCCATACTTAAATGTTATATCCATAAAAATCTATGCCAATGCATACCAATACATGATTCAACAGGAAATGTGTCACGAATTCGGTCCATGGACTTCCGTTTATTCACCACCAGAGGTCACCCTTTCCATTACATTGACTCTCGCACAACACAAACTGTTGCATAGCACCCCGGACTACATAACCCATCATTCATTGCACTGATTGCACAAAGCACTGATTGCACACAGCTGTTTCTAATCACCTCACTCACTATATAACACCCACTCTAACCACCTTTCTCTGCTGAGTATTGTTTAGCCTGTAACCCTTTCCGAATCTCCGTGTTTTCCCTTGCCTATTTTTGCAGTTTCTGATCTTGCCTGTTTTCCTGGATTTCTCCCTCTCGTCTCGCCCCGTGATTCTGTCTGCCGATCGGTGACCTCTGCTAGCCCTAGGACTATTCTTGTGTTTTTGCCCGCCATATCCCTGTTTGCCATTGTTCGACCCTGCCTGTTATACCACGTCTCTTTAATAAAAGCTTGCAGATGGATCCACACGTCTCACGTCTCGTCAGCCCCATTACAAAATGTATCCACATCAGAAAGTAAATTGAATTCAGTGGGTCTTTAAACAAAACTGAGCAGAATTTAACAATATAAACACATTTAACTTCCTCTGCTCATCTCAACACAGGTCAACACTGCAGAGAATCATCAGGACATCATTCTCAACTCAAAGTTATCCACACTACAAACACTCCTTATGTCAACAGAAAGAAAAGAAAAGAAGCAAACAAACACTGCGACAGCTCAAGGCTTTTGTTGCTCATGGAAAGAACACATGCAACTTCTGAACAGCCTTGTAATTATGCAGTTATGATGTAGACTGCATCAACACATCTGAAAGGATTACGCAACTTTAAATGTCAAAAGGCTGTCAAGGACGCAAGAACTCAGTCTACCATGGAAGCGTCCTTTTGAAATCAGTGTTCCTGCAGCTTGCAGTGGCAGACTTCAAATAGATTGGATTTAGCTAAATAATCTTGTATGTCAATATGGAGAATCTGCAACCAGCTACATGCTCCACTGGCGTACAGAGACTGAAACGTGACTGCAGAAGACAAGAACTGTGGCATGCAAACGTGATCTGCAGTGCCTTTGGGAATGTCTAAAGATCTCCATTAAAGATGGTGTTCATAATGGATGAAGCAGTATCAGGTTGATCTTAGAAATATGGGTTTGGGTAATGATGTTGTCTAAAAACCGTCACTGCCCACTGCATTTCATTTATTGTTTTTTAAACATTCCTCCACAGCAATTATGTTTTTAAGTAAAATATATGGCAAGTTTTAAAAACTCATCTTGAGACATCTGCATTATTTTCTGTTTCATTGCGCTCCTTCTAGCTGTGCCTTATGTAAAAGCCTTCTAAGAAACAAAGTTCATAGCATAAAAATAAATGACCACAATAGTGCAAAATATCAGATTCAAAACTATGTAAATCAGCCCAAGTAATAGTGCAGTACCTCCATGGCACTATGATGATTATTCTGTCTGTGGGATAATACTGGGATAAAATCATATTTGCAAATGGTCCACATTAAAAAAAAATAGATTAAATCATTAAAAATTAAACACTTAAACAACAAATAAACATCTTATGTTGGATGATGCCTAAAACTGAATTAACTTAAAATTACTAGGGATGAGTATTACCTTTGAGATTACCTTTGTTGTCATCTAACGCTCACTTAAAGTTAGTCTACAAAAACACTATAAATTGTGGTTTACTGTGGTTTTTAAGAGTATTTAAAACAATTTATTAAAATTTTATTCTTTTATTTTTTATTTATTTAGACAAAAAAGTGTGAATTTTAATATCGGTTCAAATTGGCTATACCCAGACATAACATGAAAACAATGATCGGTATATGGACCAGAAATGGTGCATCATATATCATGGGGTATCATTGATTTATGAGTTAAATGCTCCCCACAGGCTGGTGTGGAGTGGGAGAAATCTGGCTGCAGCCCTCATGAAGAGGAGTGTTGTAGAGAATCATGGCTGACAGTGTGTTCCACCGTTGGCCTGAGCTCAGCGTGGGCTCAGAATATACTCATCAGCCACCTGCTGGAGCAGCATTCCTACAGTCTAATCTTTCAGAGAGGTCAGGGGGCAGTACACCATGCACACTGACTAAGCAGACCCCATCAATACATCATGTAGTGGATGCCAGCATTTACTAACTGAAATCTTACAAAGAGTAATCCGCAGCCGATTAAAACTCAAACCAATATGTAACTAACAGAGCTACATGGCAGGGTCTGATATTTGCAAATCAGGGACTGTCAGAATTGGAGATTCTGAACACAGATTTTTAACATTAAGGCAAGGTCAAGCTCAATCAGAGCAGCGTGGGAGGAATGATGTGAGATACAGACTACAGGACGAATCGTGACTAACACAAGCTTTGGCGTTTCATGATATGATGACTTCAAGATTCTGCTCTCATTTGATTATAGGATAACACAAATTTAAAAAAATTATAATTTACTGAGCAACGTGTTGTTTCAAACCCACATGACTTTCTTGTAGGATTCGACATGTCCAAGAAAAACAGAATTTGGGAAAGAATAAATCAGAAACGTTTTGTTAATCTAATTTGGTATTTAAAAATTTGGAAATGGATTTCATAGGGTGCTACAAAATAGAGCCCGACCGATATGGGTTTTTTGGGGCCGATACCGATATTTGGGAGTAAAAAAAAGGCTATCAATATACACCTCAGAATTTGTCCGAAATCTGATCCGGCACCTCATTTGACAGATACCCTCCTCACGCGCCAATGAAAGATGTTTGTGTTGACCTATAGCGAGCATATATTGCATGAAAAAAACTTATATTATGAGCAGGCTTGCCTAGCATCTACATTTGAAACAACAAACTTGAGCGCGCAAAGAAATGCGACGTGGCTGCTCTCACAAACCCGAATACACGGATCCAACACATGCGTTTTCTTTCTCAGATGTTTACATTTAGTTAAGACAAAACCGACTGTGCTTATAAGGATAATCACCAGGATGGCCATGTTGACGGCATTTTTTGTGTGTATTTGGCCATGTAAGCGCAACAAAGCTTGCGAAAATAAACAATTGTACGCGAGGAGGCGCGATATGGCGCGCTATGGAGGGAATGTGAGCGCCTGAAACCCCCTTTGGAGCACGCGGAGTATCGAAGCCTTAAACTTAAAAAGATGTGCAAGGATACAGTTTTGTGACGATGCAACAATGACTTGATAGGCAAGTGACAATTCTGGGACTGTCCCGAAACCCGAGCAAAAGTCTTGTATCGCAGTGTGCAGTAGTGCAGCGGATGCGCTGTCGAGGAGCCCTCTCGAACGCACCCTCCACGCGTCCCGGTAAACCCCCCGGGATCGCTAGAGAGGTCGGCGCCGGACGCGAATTTAACCACCCGTAACTCCCGAAACCCCGGGGGCTATCGACCGGGGTGGTCCCATTTGAAAGAGGGCCGAGACGTACACTCGATCGGTTCTGAGGGTTCCTCGAGCTGAAGGGATCCCCCGAATTTGGTGCGGATCCGCCGCGCCGTTACGGAGATATGGTCGTTCAAAGTTTCAATGGTTTTCCATAGACTTAAGCTTTAAAGCGTTTCATCCAGGTCGCCAGTAGCAAACAATGGAGCGCGGACAAACTAAGTAATTACACCATTTCAAGAATTTTATCTGCGTTATATGCTCAACATAAAAATTTTCATATCGGCGGCGTATCAGCGGCATATTCACAGATACCGATATATCGGAGACAGGCTCATATCGGCCGATAATATCGTCCGGGCTCTACTACAAAGCATCATAAAATTATCTTGTGCACTTTATTTCAAAGTCAGACTTCTGAATCAGTCTTTTCAATCAATCAGTTGATCTGGTTCACAAAACCGGTCTGAATAATTTGTTGTTTACAACTGATCTGGTTCTCAAGCATCAATTTACAATCCAGTCAAAAAAGATATTATCATTCAATTCTGTGAATCCAGAAAAACAAATGAATCATGGCTTCAACAAAAACATTAACATTAACCAGCAGAACTATTTGCAGCATGATAATCAGATATTTTTCTTGAGCACCAAATCAGCATAATAAAATAATTTATGAAGGATCATGTGACACTGAAGAACTGCTGAAAATTCAGCTTTGACATCAAAGAAATAAATAACATTTTAAAATATATTGAAATAAAAAATGGTTATTTTAAATTGTAAAATTATTTCACAATATTACTGCATTTACTGTATTTTTGATCACATAAATGTAGCTTCGGTGAGCATAAGACACTTCTTTCTAAAATCTTACCGATATATATAACAGAAATGCTTTTGATAGATTTTGGAAATGACACATGGAAGAGGTAACACTTCAGTAAAGTAAGTTGGGCCTCCGGCTGTTCTCTTCACTGCATTTTAAATCATCATAATTGACTATTATTGTATTGCTCTGTCTGTCCTAAATCTGCCATACATCCAACATGACACATCAAAGACTTCACAAGCTTCACTGGAGCCAGCTGACCATCTGTTGCATTGGTATCGAGTTCAAAACACCCCGAAGCAACATTTCACAAGCACATTTAGGCGGAGAAACTACCTCTCACTTTTCAGCCATCTTAGGGGACACATTTCCTGACTGACGTGTAGCCTATATGTGCTTGACAAGTAACAAGTGATATGACTGCTGTCAGCAACTCATGAAAAACAAATTACACCAAAATCGAGGAGCGACATTAGCTATACATCAATAATAGATGTGGAGGGACAGCTTGTGCACCGAACGAAATTGAAGAGATGCAATATTTTGCGGGAGGCAACAAAACCCCTTCATATCAAGAACTAAAATTACATTTTCTTGGCTTATCTGGGACTCACAGTCTGCTCTTTTCGCGGCCCTTTCGGGTTTCCACCTCCTACATAAGACACAAAACCCTATAAACAATTCTTCTTGCTCTTTTATCCTAATATTGGTGTCTTCACGCTAATTTTCTTCCAACTTTCTCATTCCACCGTCTCACCGCAAGTAATTTCTCTTCTTATATCATTTTATTCACCTTTATCACCTCTCTCCTCCCAATTCCGACATTGTCATCTTTTCAATTTGTCCCTCCACATATTTCGCTTTAACTTTGACTCTTTGTTCTCCTTCTTTTCTTGCAGCGAGAGAGTGCATTATTCCTGTAAACGCTCTGTCAGTTGCGTGTGTCGATAATCAACCCTGCTGGGTGGGCCATGGAAAATTGACCATAACCACTATTCAAGCAACTATAAACTGTTGGACAGCCATTCTTGTATTCAAGAAGTGTAGGGAGCCGGGCATGAAAAGAATGAGGGTAAAGGGAGAAAATGAGATAATCATGAGAAACCAACATATATCAATCAATCAACAAATCAGCAATGCATAACAACCTTGGACGTGCTCATATAAAAAAGGGCTGTCTTACTGCTTCTAGTCTAGTATAAGGTCGAGATATAGGAGCTGATCACCAACCAGAGCTGCAATTACTGCTGTATTCTGAAAGCTGCTAAGAGCAACACCAATTTACTCCAAAATTTAACCATCTAAGGCCATTTTGACACTGCAAAAAACATAAGAGGCCTTGCAGAAAATCTGCCAAAATCTCGGCATTGGAAAGGTGGCAGGTACAAAAAAAGAACAAAGCACTTTTTGGATCACATAATTTTTCATTACAATTTCTGCAATATAATAGTGGCCTTCCATCAAGGACAAACTCAAAATATATTAAAGGAACATATTACTCCAAAAAAGATTACATTTGTATGGAAAAGAGCATCCAGTACATTCTTCAGTTACAATAAATGGAAACTGGAGCTTTAATGTATCTATGTAAATGTAAAAGAACCATAAAGAAATCAGAGACCTTAATTTTTTAGAAAACTAAAAAATTTAAATGAAATGAATTTTTAATCAAATAAATTCAAATGTACTTCAGTTAAAAAGTTTGGGTTTGGTAAGATTTTTTTTTTAATGGTTTTTAAAAAAAATATTTCATACAAAAATATTTTAAAGCTGTAAAAAGATCAAAAAAGCTGTAAAATGCTAATTTTGTGAAATAGTATAACTGTTTTCTATTTTAATATAATTAAAAATGTAATTTATTCCTGTGAACAAAGCTGAATTTTCAGCAACATTACTTCAGTCACATGATCTGTCTAATATGCTGATTTAGTGCTCATCTTTTCTTATTATCATTAATGTTGACAACAGTTGCGTTTAATATTTTTGTAGAACACAGGATACATTTTTTAAAGATTCTTTGATGAATATATAATGTTCAAAAATGATGTTTATTTGCAATAGATTTTTTTTGTAACAATGTAAAAGTCTACTCTAACATTTGAAGTCATATACTTAGTTATACACTAGCCGAATTTTGAATCTTAAAATCCTCAGTCTCCGATCATTGTAATTGCATGAAAAAGAACAACTGTTACATTCTCCAAAATTTCTTCTTTTGTGTTCTACAGACAAAATAAAGTTATATGAGTTTGTACTGACATGACGGTGAGTAAAAGATCATTTTCTGCAGCTAAAAAGCATCTGCATAAAGAAAATCCTGCCCTAATGGGCATAAAGATGTATGTTACCTGCTCTATTGCATATAAAAGGGGTGTTTATAGAGTGGCCAAAGCAGATTATTGCCACAAACCGTGTTAATGAGAATACAGACATGCAGCTCTGTTCTGTAGATCTTTTGGTATACTCTCCAACTGTCCATCACATCAGATTTCCAGAGAAAGCACAGGCATGTGATAATGCAAAGTGTGTCAACTCCTAGAGCTGTGTCATGAATAGCAAAGAGTGGAATTTTATTGTAGGAATCTTTATGGCTTGCTGGAATCTGACTCAACCATAAAGCAGACCTAGCCCAAACTGATCGCTCACTGCGTGGTTGTTAATCACATTCAGAAATGGATAGCAACCTTAAATGTTACTAATAAGGCTCCTTGATTATGTCATCAAAATAAGCCCCTCATGGCAGAAACCAAAATCGAGTTTCAACAGGTGGAGGGAAAAGGTACTGCGGCACACAGTGTGACGCCCTTCCCGTTGTGTTTGCACCTGTTACAGTGTCTAAATGAATAAGAAGTCTGAAAACAAACATTCTGCTGGGACTCACTCATGTCCTCCCACAGAAGTTATTTATCTTCCAGAGAAATAAATAAGTCAAAAGTGCAGCAGAGAAGCAGACATAATTTATGAAGCTGGATTTATGGATCATACACAATGTTACCAACCGAAGAGGTGCAGGGATCTGGTTAAATAAAGATTCCAAAAGGGGTTTTTCACAGTGATGCCACATAAGAACCGATCTGGGTTGCACAAAGAACCGTTCACCAAACAGTTTTTAAGAACCATTGTTTCTTTTGTGCAATGGAAAGGTTCCGTGGATGTTCTAGATGCTGGTAAAGTATTTTAAGAGTGCATGTTGGCAGCTATTATGAAACACACTTTCAATTGTGTTATCAAAAAAAGAAGGTAAGTAGGAGGTAAGTAGGTAGATGGGTAGAACAACTGCTGACTGACCTCAAAATAGGGTTGTGACTGAGCTCAGGTGCATTTCAATGCAACTGCATCATAAAACCAGCATGAATCAATGACAAAAAGTGCATGATTTGGTTAAATAAAGAAAAAGCACGTTCTAAATATTCAGGTTGACTATTATTGAGACTAAAATAGGTAAAAGTTAATTTTAAGGTTAACCAGTTACATTACACGTACTTACTAAATTATGTATAATAACAAGAAACTAATCCTAAACGTAACCCTATAGTAAGTACATGTAGTTAATATTATTTATTTATGTAATTACACTATAACAACGCCATACACCTTACATAAAGTGTAACCCTAAAAAAAGTGTAAACATTTACCGCTTGCGTTCTTGCCACAAATGAGATGATGATACGGCTGCAAAAGACCCCACAGCTCCGAATCGTTATTTATGGCCTGTTCCAGGGACTCCACGGAAAACTTTGGCACTCCGTTCTCCTTCTCCACCAGCGCGCTCCTCTGTACCCGACTGACCACCTCTCGGAACAGGCTCTCAATACAGGCGCTCAGGTAGATCGCCGCGTGCTCGTGGATGCGCAGGGCCACCCGGCTATCCACCATCCACCCGAAGAACTTCCCGACGGAGAAGACGAGTCCGCATCTGGCAGACTTGCCCCGGCTGAACTTATCGCCCGTGTTCATGTTGTATAGCGACAGCGCGCTGAGCGCCGCAGTGATGCAGTTTACGGAGATGGTCCACGAGAGGACCATCTTGATGGCGCTCTGGATCTCGTGCTTGGTGCATCTGGCGTAACGCAGACTCAGGCGCTGCGCCTCCCGGGCGATCCTCACCAGCGCGCGGCTGACCAGCGCGGAGAGCTTGGCCAGGATCTCCCGCGACGCGTTCCCCACGCACAGCTCCTCGTCTTTGCGCAGCGCGCCTTCCACCTCTCCAAGACTCCAAGGTACGTCCTCCTCCAGCTCGGGCAGTTTGGCGCACTGGCCCGAGCACTCCAGGATCTCCGTGTCTTCCGCCAGGACGGTGTTGACCGTGTCCAAACTGTTGTGTCTGCTGTGCATGGATTCAGTCAGATGCCAGCAGTTGCCCCCATGCGCATACGACAGATGCGTGTCCGAGCAACAGAGCGACACGCTGGACGACCTGAAGGAATCCGCCGCTCCACCATAACCGGAATCGAGCGTTAAATCCTCCAGCGTCCTCGCAGCTGTCTTACCCTTGCCTGCCATGGCTGCACCTCATAATGTTAGGCTTATGCCTGATATTTTAAAGAAACCCCAAAGCGCGTTCCTGTGGCGCGCCCTGTCCTCGGAGCAGTAGAGGAATGTATTGCCAACAAATTTCACGCGCAAACACAATCTACAAGCGCGCGCAGTGACAATTCGTTTAGTGTTTTGGTAAGTCACCAGAAAAAAATATATATATATCTCCAACGCGCGCCTCTGCTCCCAACTTTGGCTGCGTAATTCGAGAGCTCAGAACGCCTTCACCAACCACTGCATCATTCACTGCAAAACCACTCATCTGGGGAGGAGCTATGCAAATAAAGCACTCATAGGAGGAGGGGGCTATACATACATCACTCTCAAGGAGGGAGGGACTATGCAAATTGAAATAACTTATGAACAAATCAACAGGCTCCAAAAGTACATGGGTGCCTTTTTCACTTTCAAAACGTAAAATCAATCAGAAAAATAGTCTCATACTAGTAGTGTCTTTCAAATTTTAAAACGGTTATCCTTAAAAATCACATATATGAGCAAAATGCAGATTTTGATTGAAAAATATCAGTATCTGCATATTTATACAAACCAATAATTAAACAGGCGACATGAATACAAATGAATCTTATTAATATAGTATTGTATTTATAGTGTTATAAATTATAAAAATATTCATTATTCTATGATATATAATTGTATATGGAACAAGATTATAACCTCATAATCTCTTCTAAACACACTTCTCTCTTACTAACTCGACATGCTTCTCTAGCCGGAGGATGTTTACGCGATGATTCTGAAATTTGTAGATAAAAGCAATCGCTTGAACAGCTTCTGCACCTTTCATCTGTCTCTATCCATCTCAAATTTAACTCAGGCATTTACTTCAGAATTGTCAAAAAAGTTCTGGAATGAAACAAGCACGCTGTACAAGAATAAATTTAAAAACGTCTAAAGGCTTTGTGTGTTTAATTATGCAAGTGTTCTAGCGTGAAAAGAAACTAATTGTTTTGACGTGAGAAGTCTTCTTATCAAGCTCATTATTAATACGAATAGAAGGCGACATTTGGCGCATTGATGGAAAATTGTTGCGTATCTGGCGCCCTCTCTATGTGATACTGAGTAATAACCTTTATTCTGTGAATATGGGGGCAAATTATTTTGGCAGGAAGATTATATAACTGAACCTGTGATTTCCACTTGACTGTTCAGTGTTCACAGCAGAAAAACATGCTGTTTATAACCATCATTCCCTTTTTATGAATAAAGATGCTTATTACAAAAAAACGTATCAAAAACGAGTGCTTTCTCTATCAAAAATCTACATTGTGCCTCGGTTACATCCAATGTAACACTGTCTAATATTCTTATTAAAACCACTCTGATCCTTATCTAATTTCCTGTTCATTAAATCAGTAATATGGACAATATTTTTTCAACAGAAATAAACTAATTCTATTAGTACTAAAGTGTTTTAAAAGGCACTGATTCAACTGACATTCAATATCTGCTATAATAAGCACAATTATGCTTTCATTCAAATTTCATCTATTCTACATATTTGATTAATTACCTTAGATATGCAGTGCCTGCGAATAAATCAGTCCGCAGCAGCGGCAGGCTGGGATACAGAGGTTGTTCTTCTTAATTAAGATTTCTCCTTCACATGTTCTTCCATCATTGCTTGTTGCCTGGAAACACAAAGGCGACAATGTATTTGGTGCTTATGTATAACTCACATAAAAAAAATCCATCTTATGGAAACACAGAGACCATTACGGTTATATTAGGACAAAAAGAACAAGTATGAATAAGAAATGTGTAATTAAGTCTAGATCTCCAGATTCATTCCTCATCTGGAAAGTTTAATTTGGTTATACAAATACTACGGTTCATGTTTTATGGTTGGCAATGAATTGCATACGTAACCTCACACATTCAGACATTTTTCAAGCTACTATTTGGCTGAAACAGCAACATGCATACATAAATTATGTTGCATAGAAAGGAAAATGATGGTGAAATATAAGTATTCTTATAAATAAAAGTGGTAGCAATATGTTATTGCAGTATTTTAAATCAATTAAACATATGCATACTTGACATCTAGGAATGTGGATCTACTAACTCCTTCTTAATGAGGCAGCATCTAAACATGATTTCAAATTATTTGCTTACATCATTTTCTTTTCAGCATAATTGACTACATCACATGACCAGCATTTATTCTAAAGTGGTTTGTAAACAAACCAGGGACAAAGAGTCACTGATGCTTGATAAGGCAACACGTGATATTAAAAGAACCAAAGGGGTATGTAAACATATTTAAAAGACCATTATTATTTTGTCATTTGCAGTATAAGTAAATATATATTATGTTAAATAGCATAATCGTCAACTAAATGGTCAACAAAATGCAATTTTGCTAAAAGTGACATAAGAGATGTAAGGACTATGACCAGAATTGTATTCATGCAGATAACTGGTGCTTTCTATTGTGTAAAGAACGCCAAAATAAGTCCAGAAAATAAATATCTGCCAACAATTCTTGCGATTTTAACAGCACGTCTCAACAGTGCCATCTTTCTTCAGGAAAACACAGCGCACTGACACGAGTTTGCTCATGTCGCTTCTCATGTGCCTATCCGGGTACTGCAGCTCCAGCCAATCAGCTTCGAGGACTGAACACCACAGTCCTTGATGGTCTTTATGGGGTTGCAACGTATAAATCAAACCTTGCAATGTTTATATATGCAGTTTGCACATACATCCATTTTTAATAATGTTTACAATTTCATTAATATTTTTGATAAACAACAGCATTGTAATTATATGCACATAGGCTATGTGCATATTAACATAAACAACATCAAGACTAATGTTCATTCACGATATGTAATGAACAGCATTTTATAAAGTATAACTGGTTAGTGTGTTAGATAATCACACCAAAGGAACGTGACAGAGGCTCAACTACGTCACACTAGGGCTTGACCAAACAGAACGCGCTATTTCATGTGCGCACTCAACTAGGTGGAGTTTAGTCTACCGATTGCATTGCATTGCTGAAAGTCTGTGGAATCTTCTCCGTGGGAAAATACTCACAAGTGGACACAACGTTGAAGGAAACAACCAAGACACGCTGAATACCTCATATGAGATATTGCTTTATTTTGCGACAGCTGCCAGTAACGCGGGGCCAATATTAATATTTACATAATCGCGCTGATTTAGGGCTCGCTCGTCTCCGAATTGACTTCAGCTGGAAGACTGCGCGCATTGAGATTGAAGTCAACTCACAGATCAACTTGCTTCACAGGCGAGATATAAAACATGTACAGTGTTGTTGATTATTTTGGGTAATTCAGAAAAACAAGTTATACAACAGGGAAGTGTACTTTGCGTTGCGTCCTGGTCCTAAAGCCGGTCGTGTATCCGGCTGTTGCGCGGGTAGCCAGCGTGCGCCCCAATGCTTCAACTGTGGTCGTGTTCCAAATCATTAGACGTGAAGATGGAAAGTGTTTTGTTAGAACAAGGCTAATTATTTTTTTGCCGGACATAATCCATAATCATTTGAACGCGCATACATAGTGACTTTATTAGATAACTTGTCGTTTTTTACGCTTTTGAAAGCAGTTTCTTCTTTGGAGTGTGTAGTAAGGCAACGCGAAAGGAGGTCTATATCGAATCACTCCAGCATACTACAAACGGTTGAAGGGACTTGAAGTGGAGTAATGGTGGTAAATACGGTCCACTGGTTCAGGAAGGGCTTGCGGCTCCACGACAATCCTTCACTCGGAGACTCTATCCAGGGAGCGCACAGTGTCCGCTGTGTGTACATCCTCGACCCCTGGTTCGCCGGATCCTCCAACGTCGGGATCAGCAGGTGGAGGTAATGGATCGGACGCCAAATATTAAAATATGTGTGTTTGGAAGGCACTCCAAAATCTTATTTGGAGCAGTCTACTAATAATACTCTGTTTCTAACAACAACAACAACAAAAAATAATAGGCTACTGTAAATATACTGCAATCTATCCATTCTATTATGATTGTTCTAATCTATTTCACTGATTATTTTCTATTCTACTCTTATTATCATCTGTTTCTAAAATTAATTATTGCTAAAACTTTACATTAATGTCCCAATAGTTAACGTTAGTAAATGCATTAACTAACATTAACAAAGCAAACTGTAACAAATCTATTGCTCATTATTAATGTTTAGTTAAAATACAACTGTTCATTGTCAGACCATGTTAACTTAGGTCCATTAAATATTATTACGGTTTTATTTTAACAATATATTAGTAAATGTTGAAATTAACAGGAACTAGAATGGATAAATGCTTTATATTTTCATTGTTAGTTCATGTTAACTAATGTAGTTAGCATGTAGTTAACTACTTTTAATAAATGGAAACTTATTTTAAAGTGTTTCCATTCTATACTGTAATCTATCCATTCTATTAGGAATGTTCTACTCTATTCCACTGATTGTTTTCTATTCTACTCTTATTATCATCTGTTTCTAAAATAATTATTGCTAACATTTTACAATAAGATACATTATTTAATGCATTAAGTAACATTCACAAAGCAAACTGTAACAAATGTATTACTCATCATCATTATTAATGTTATTTAGTAAAAATACAACTGGTCATGTTAATTTAGGTCCATTAAATAATAACGTTTTTATTTTAACAATATATTAGTAACTAACTAAAATTACAATTGATCAATGCATTATATTTTCATTGTTAGTTCATGTTAACTAATGTCGTTAACTAATTTTATAAATGCAAACTTATTTTGTATAAGTGTTACCATTCTATTCTACTGGAATCCATCCATTCTATTATGATTGTTCTATTTTAATCTATTCCACTGATTATTTTCTATTCTACTCTTATTTTTCTTTTCTGTTCTTATCTATTCTCATCCAATATATCATAATAGATTATATCCAGTTTTAATCTATGCTATTCTATTTGGTTTCATTCTAGCATTTTCATAATGTGTTCTATTAAAATATCTTTAATCTACAGCTATTCTATTACTCTATTCTATCTGTTACAATGACATCGCTGCAAGGATGCAATGAGATCAAAGTGCTTTATCAAAATACTTTTGCATGATATAGCAGAACCTCTATATGCATTTCAAACAACGTGTTACAAATAATACAACTCTTAAGTTAAACTGCTACCAGTATAGTAATAACAAAACTTATTGGACTAAGTGTTGGCAATATATCAGTGGTCATTTATTAGATTTATAGACTGGTTAGAGATAAAAATGAATGACTGATTGCAACCAGTGCATCTCTTTGCCATAGAGAATGTATTATGTCATAGTATCTGAATTACTAAAGAGAAACTAGTATGTTTTGTAACTAGTTGAGTCTCAGTGAGGTCACACAGTTTTTGATACTATAAAACTCAACCGCCTAAATGGTCAGTGAGTTGCTGCTAAATGCTCAGCACATCAAGGTTTATAATTTGGTAATGGTTAGACTATTGAAATTGTATTCCAGTAATATTAAAAATAAATATTTAAAGAATAAATACATTTTTTTCATATCCATAAATTAGCATATCCAGAAAGCTACACAAATGCATTAGTTACAGTCTCTGTTTTGTATTCTTATACTACAAGCAGTATTACATAATACAGACCCTTGCATAAGTCTTCCACACCCATGCTTGCTTACTATACATCTCTTAAACTCTTAAAGGGATAGTTTATCCATAAACAAATATGTCTTCATTTACTCACCCTCATGTAGTTTCCAACACAGAGCACAAGGAGTTCTGAAAAAAGCGCTCTTCCATGAAATAAAAGTAGATGGGAACTTGAGCCTGTAAGCTGCAAAACGGACAAAAAAGTATCACTATATACAAGTCTTATGATAGATTTGAGTGAGAAACAGACTGAAATGTAATATTCACTCAAAATCTTGCTTGATTGTATGGAAAAGACCAGCTTGGACATTCTATAAATATCTCTTTTTGTGTTTCACGTTAGAAAGTAAATGATATGGATGTGGAACAACCGGGGATGAGTAAATGATAAACATCTGTGCTGTTTTAAAAAGCTTTTTACACCCTGTGTAATATATCCAATCACTATAGCATGTGGTGTGTGTGCAAGTGCGTCCATTTCTATAAAAGTATGTTGGCACACACACTCGAAGTGAGGCCTATTGCTGGACGACACAGGTGATCTGATTGTATGCTGGGTGATGATGTAACAGCACTTAGTGTCTCCCGCCTTCATCTGCTCTCTTGTGTCTCCATTGTGTTGGGAACTGAAATGGGTCAGTGTGTTATAGAGGGTTAATACAAAATGCTTAGTAACGTGCTCAGCTGTGGTGACCTACTTTATTCACCATGGAATCAAAATAGGCTCTGGTACCACCAGTTTACATAAACTGGGAAAGATAGATGGTAAAATTTTCAAGATATAAAATAAAAAAGTAATAACAATAGGATTTAGATTTCTTTTAATATGCTTGCTTGGTTACTGAAGATGTATTTATCTTTTACTGGCTTTGTAAAATCTGTCTAATTAGGGACAAGTAAATGAAATCAGAATAATTATGCATGGCTTTGGTAAATTGACGAGTTGATTTTGGAAAAAATCTAAACTGTAGTGCACATCCATAAAAGCGACTGCAAACATACACCACAAAGTTTCTAGACTTTAATTTTACATTTGAACTCGATGCACTATATCATCTCTGCAATCATTACAACAATGATGCAGCTTGTCATATAATATGATACTGCGGTGCTCTGTCTGACCCGGGTTCTGTTTGTGTGTCACTGGGTCAGAGGACTGGGAGTCAACAGTCTTTGATTCTGATCATAGGCTGTGAGTCAATGACAAAGAGAGGGAGGCTATGGCTTAGATAGGGATTTACACATTATCACTGACTGCATGCAGGGGACGTTTCTTGTGAGCAGATGCAGAGCAGGCAGGATCATACAACAGTACGGAAATAAAAGGACAGATGTTTTGCTGCAGCATGAATCATCTGTAAACAAGGATATACACTTAGATCCAACACAGAGCATGTTGAAAATGTGGGATCTTTTTCCATGTCAGGATTTCTAAAACTTCAAAAATGTTAAATGACACAAGAATAAAGTGATTTAGGGCTGCACGATGAATCGCATGCGATATTTAATGTGCATCTTGTCAGAAAAGCCGCTTCTGTAATCAGCGGTAATCTCCATCACGTGCGTGCTTTCACATGAAGCAGCATTTACTACACAGAGCCGTTGTTCACTGACAAGTTGTGCAAAACCACGATCATATACGTATGTGATCATGTGAAAGCACGCACGTGATGGAGATTTACCGCTGATTTCAGAAGCGGCTTTACTGACAAGATGCGCATTAAATATCGCATGCGATTTATCGTGCAGCCCTAAACTGATTCTGAACTATTTTCTAGACTTCTGGTCCCCACTGTATTAGTTGAGCTGGTCACAGGTTTTTTGCCAGCCTTATTTTTTATTATAAAAAACCTGTTATAATTATGAGGGGGTCCTTGGAAAATCTTCTCCCTTGTAAGGGGTCCCTGGCCCCAAAAAGTTTGAAAACCCCTGGTCTAGGGGTTGAGGATAGTTTAGCTTTGGAGACTGGAGTTTTTCACTTACTCAGCTCTTGAGGTTATGTGAGATCCTGCAGACAATAGGAACTTGGTTTCTGGGTCAATAACACACTGCAGCTGTAGCTCAAATGGTAGAACGAATGCCAAGGATAAATAATTGTAAATGTAAGGTCTTGTTTACAAGTTACGTGGTTTAGGATGAAATAATCACTGGATTTTTCCAAGGTTCAAAACTTCGAAATGTATTCAGTTTTGTGTACAGCAGAACAGTGAATTCAAGGTCATTGGAGTGCATCTCTTGAAAGATGAATGAGTGTCTGTACATGCATAATGACAGCTATATAAGGGCAGCAGCCTGTTTTAATTTCAGCTCAGTGCATAATAAACATATCAATGTTCAGTTAGCAGTCGCCAGTGGTGCCAAACTGAGTCAGTCGTTCCGTATTTCCTATGTTTTGCCCCTATTTTGCAAAGCAGGAATGGATTATTCGCACATACACACACACAACTTTATATTTACGAAAAGAAAATTATTTTTCAATAAAAGCAACTTTAAAATGTTTGAGTTTGTGTGTTTATAAATAAAAATCAATATCAGAGAATTCGATTTTGTCATATTTTTTGTAAAATAAAATGGGTACAACATTGGAAAAATGTGTGAGGTTGAAACATTTTGCAATACATTGTCGCTTCAGCAAGTAATAATCTATAATTATTATAGCAGTTATTCTGTCAGCAGATAGTTTCTATTTTTACCCTATATCTGTTCAATGCCTTGCCTTCTTTGAAATGTTTTACACTTCAATATATTCTGTTGCACGGTGTAATAGCATTGCAATAGTTATTGTGAGAGTATAACTGCCTTATTATTAGACTTATTATGTGCATGATATTATTTGTCAGTATGTGGCTATAAATACATGTCATGTCTCTTGTTGCTCAGGTTTTTACTGCAGTGTTTGGAAGACTTGGACGCCAGCCTCCGCAAACTCAACTCACGACTCTTCGTTATCCGTGGCCAACCCACAGATGTCTTCCCCAGGCTCTTTAAGGTTTCAGTTGACTGAATTATGTTTCAGTATAGTAATAATCTTGCACCAGGATAAGGTTTTTGATTTATGAAATATCCTGGATTAGAAAGAACAAAACAAAAAAAAGCTCTTTAAATGTGACATTTTCATCTAATCTTCCACATGTCGTGACTTGGCTCTCTCTCACTATTGTGTGTCTATGAGTGAATATTTTACACCCCCTAATGGTATGATTTTGTAATGCATCCAGGAGTGGAACATTACTCGTCTGTCCTACGAGTACGACTCAGAACCATTTGGAAAGGAGCGAGACGCAGCCATCAAGAAGCTGGCCAATGAGGCAGGTGTGGAGGTGATAGTTCGCATCTCTCACACGCTCTACGATCTGGACAAGTAAGTACTTCTAAATCCATTCAATTTTGTTGAATCTTTTGGTCTATAATAATTTGCTGTAACTGACCTTTTGCTAAGCTCTGCCCCCTTGAATGCCACTGCTTGCTTTACAGCACTTTCCTAAATCATTATGCCAATTTAAAACATTAATTTACCTTGGAGTAAATGTAGGTGTTCTTAATAATACTTTTATCAAGATTTATCAAAGAATTTGGAAACAGGATAAAAAACTCTATAAAATTCTGTCTGTACTCAAACCCTATTCAAACACAAAGGACTACCATAGACTGACATTAGAAAAGATCAAAAGCTTGTCTGATGTGGTAGATGGCAACAGTTGGCAAGTAACATTTTTAAGGCAGAGTCAGCTGTAACTGATATTCTTTATCTTACTCACTGGTGGATTGTCGTCTCTCAGGATCATCGAGCTGAATGGAGGCCAGTCTCCACTTACGTACAAGCGATTCCAGACCCTCATCAGCAGGATGGAGGCGGTGGAGACCCCGGCAGAGACCATCACAGCAGAAGTCATGGGGCTGTGCACCACGCCGGTCTCTGAAGACCACGATGAGAAGTTCGGTGTTCCTTCTTTGGAAGAGCTTGGTTAGTCTGCTGTCTTTCAAAAAATAGCTTCAAAACTAAAATGTGTAGCATACTAAACTACTCACCTACATGAAGTATGCAATACATCCTTAAACCGCAATCAGTCAAACTGTCTTTCCTTTACTGTGTTTCCATGTAAAAATGGTCATTGTTGATTAATTGTTTTTCTGGAACAGGCTTTGACACAGAAGGTCTGTCCTCAGCTGTGTGGCCTGGAGGAGAAACAGAGGCCCTCACTCGTCTGGAGAGGCACCTGGAGAGGAAGGTTGGAGACACTCCATGAATCACACATTTACAGCTGTGAATGGAAATGTTATAAATATAACTAAACAAACTTTAAAAATTCAGAAAACATTTAGTGAGTTGATAATAATCAGACCCATTTTAACTGATGCTTTCAAGATTATCATATATTATTCTTTCAAAAAAATCCTCACCATCTACACTAACAATCAGATTTTGGTGTCATTTTTTATTTAATTAAAAAAATCTACTTTTAATCAGCAAGAATGCATTAAATTGATCAAAAGTGACAAGTAAAGACAACAATATTACTGTTTTAATATATTTTGGATCAAATAAAATGCAGCTTCTGTGAGCATAAGAGACTTCTTTCAAATACATTAAAAATCACACCAACCCCAATCATTTCAGCCGTGGTGTATGTTTACCATTTAAATAACTTGTTCAACAAAATACAGAAAACAAGATGTAAAGTTTGTAAGTCAAGCTGACCACTGGCCATCCTTATTGACGAGCGCAGTAAATTAATGATTCTTTCATAACCAACTTTTTTGTTCTAGGCTTGGGTGGCCAACTTTGAGCGTCCAAGAATGAATGCTAATTCGCTGTTGGCCAGTCCCACTGGCCTCAGTCCATATTTAAGATTCGGCTGCCTCTCCTGTCGACTTTTCTACTTCAAACTCACAGACCTCTACAGAAAGGTCAGCATGTTATCATATGTCATGTTATGTCACTGTACTTCAAATGATGTTGCTAATGTTAAACGGACTCGGGGAACATGTAGAGAGTTAGCTGAATGATAACTTTTCCCCCACAGGTCAAAAAGAACAGCTCACCTCCTCTGTCCCTCTATGGCCAATTACTGTGGCGTGAATTCTTCTACACGGCTGCCACCAACAACCCACGCTTTGACAAGATGGAAGGCAATCCTATTTGTGTGCAGATCCCGTGGGACAAAAACCCAGAGGCTTTGGCCAAGTGGGCTGAGGGCAGGACGGGTTTCCCCTGGATTGATGCCATCATGACCCAACTGAGACAAGAGGGCTGGATCCACCATCTGGCCCGACACGCAGTCGCTTGTTTCCTTACCCGCGGAGACCTGTGGATCAGCTGGGAGGAGGGCATGAAAGTATGAGGAGCTCATGATTGTGATTTTACTAATATGACAGACCTTCGGTGGCAGTACTCACATGCATGTCTCTTCACAGGTTTTCGAGGAGCTGTTGCTGGATGCAGACTGGAGCGTGAATGCAGGAAGCTGGATGTGGCTGTCCTGTAGCTCTTTCTTCCAGCAGTTCTTCCACTGCTACTGTCCCGTGGGCTTCGGCCGCCGCACTGACCCCAACGGAGACTACATACGGTGAGTTGCAACTGTACAGCGAAAACAAAGAACATTTAAATGATTATTAAAAATACCTTTAAAAACATTGAAACATTAAAGTAGATACTTTCACTTGCATTTAACATGCGTTAAAATCACTTTTGTAAATGTAATTTGATGTGGCCACCAAAATGGGACATCTCAACTTTGACCCATATGTATAAAATCTACTCTCTTTTATCTGTTGAAGGCGATATTTGCCAGTGTTAAGGGGTTTCCCAGCAAAGTATATCTATGACCCCTGGAATGCTCCTGAAAGTGTCCAGAAAGCAGCCAAATGTATAATTGGTGTACACTACCCCAAACCCATGGTGCATCACGCCGAGGCAAGCCGCCTCAACATAGAGCGTATGAAACAGATCTACCAGCAACTGTCCTGCTACCGTGGCCTGGGTAAGACAAAGACTAAGGGAAAAGAAAATGCCACACTAAACCATACATCACTCTCTGAATATGTTGCCTGCAACATTTCTTGACAGATAAGGACTTATACCTACAAAAAAATGATGTAAATGTGATTAATCCTTATAAACTTATAGGCTTCTGGCTTCTATTGAGGGCTGATTTTTGAAAGGAGTTTTGTAAATTGTGTATGATTGGATGCCTGGATTAGCAGAGAATCTGGATGGAACAAGTTTGTGTTCTTCTCTGACTGATGCCTCTCTCCCTACAGGACTGCTGGCAATGGTGCCATCCAACCCTAATGGCAATAGTGACAATTCCACAACCATAAAGGGATTCCAAACAGGAGATGTGACCAAGGAAGTCAATGCACCTTCAGGTTTGGACACTCCCTAACTTCCCTATATTTTATACATGCTACACTATATTAGGCATGTCTGTTCATTTTAATTTCAATTAAAAAATGAAAAATTAAATTGTGAATTAATTAATTATAACATACACACTACTATATCTGATAGATTTTCTTTAATTCATCTCAGGCTATTCTCAAGGTGAATGGCATGGCAGAACGATGCTTTACTCACAAGGAGACCACCAAACAAGCAGCAGCATGCCACCTCAAGGTACAAATGCTATGCCAATGACACATCAATATCTATATCTGTAGTTATCAACAATCTGTCATTAAATCTCAGCAGTATTGTTATTTTTCTATATGCAAAACATGTCATGATTGTTTATCTTGCAGGTTTTTTAGGCAACACTAGTAGCACAATGTGCTACAGGCAAGAGTCCCAACAGATATCTGGTCCTGCTGTACAGCCAGGTAATGACCTCCACATTTAAGCAGAGGGCAGTCTAATGTCATACAGATTTTAAAGGCAGCATTATAATTTTTACATGTCATTGTCAGGACGAGGGCTACACAGCAGCACCTTCCAGACATTTGGAAAACGACACAGCGAGGAGTCTGGTCCTGTCACAGGCTCAAAAGTCCAGAGGCAGAGCAGCTCTTAAACATCAGGTATGTCACTAGTTGTGTGGGGGGAAAAAATGTTGTCAATTATATATATATATATATATAGCTATATACATATATATATATCATATATATATATAAATATATATCTATTATATATATATATATCTGTTATGTTGAAAAGAGTAACATATTTGTAACAATATACACTACTGACAAAGGTTTTGGTGTCTTAAATTTTTGCTTTCTTTTTTTTAAAGAAATGAATACTTTAAATCATCAAGGATGCATTAAACTGATCAAAAGTGACATAAACGATATATTTGACCCTGGACAACAAAACCAGTCATACAATTCTGCATAATCTGAAAGATGAATAAATAAGCTTTCCATTAATGTCTGGTTTGTTAGGATTGGACAATATTTGGCTGAGATACAACTATTTGAAAATCTGGAATCTGAGAGTGCAAAAAAATCTAAATATTGAGAAAATCGCCTTTGAAGTTGTCCAAATGAAGTCCTTGGCAATGCATATTACTAATCAAAAATTAAGTTTTTATATATTTACTGTAGGAAATTTACAAAATATCTTCTTGAAACATGATCTTTACTTAATATCCAAAAGATTTTTGGCATAAAAGAAAAATCAATAATTTTGTATTTTGGCTATTGCTACAAATATACCTGTGCTACTTATTACTGGTTTTGTGGTCGAGGGTCACATATATTGGTGGAAAACATTTATATTTTGAATAAATGCTATATGACAGAGAAAATAAATTTTCAACTTTTTGTTCATCAAAAATCTTGAAAAAGTAACACAGGTTCCAAAAAAAATATTAAGCATCACAACAGTTTCAACACTGATAATAAATCAGCATATTAGAATGATTTCTGAAGGATCATGTGACACTGAAGACTAGAGTAATGACTGATGAAGATTCAGCTTTGCATCACAGAAATAAATTACATTTTATAGTATATTAAAGCCATTATTTTAAATTTAAATAATAATATATCTTACTGATCCCAAACTTTTGATATTTTACATTTTCATTGAATTTATAATTAATTAATTATGCCATATCAAATTTAAAATTGAGAAAAGCATAAATGAATGTAATAAAATTATTAAAATCTATTTTATTTCAAGTGTTTCTGTTTTTCTTTCTCTCACATTCTTATACTTCATGAAGCATCATTTGCATTTTCTTGTGTTTTTCAGAAATGGTCGATGCAAAGCGGTCAGCACGACTTCGCAGAGGCCTGATTTTTTTTTTTGCACCTTTTCCGAGTTGTTACGTTTCACATTTTTACAGAGGAAACCAAAATCCCACTGATGGGAGCGATTGATGGGAGTGCATGATTCTCTCTATAAGCACATCAACACATAGCACTTCGAAACAATCAGACTGTACATTATCACAGGGACTTCACCCAAGTGGTCACCAACATCCTGACAACATTGGAATTACGTTGTGGCTCTGTGATCTGCACAGCTGCAATGTTCTGTCAACGTTGGGTTCATGTTTGAACTGTTTGGGACTAAATTTTTGTGTATATAAGGATTTGACAAATACTCACATACAAAATGTAAATATTTAATATTGTATGTGCTTTCTCTATTTCATGTAGTTATAGACCCATTGATATATTTTTGATATAAAGAATTATTGTGGATCAATTTTACTCTCTTCTTTATGAAAACATTTTAAAGCATTTGTAGACTGTCCATGTAGTAACACTACTAAGCCTCTCCTCGGGCTGCTTGCTTGCACTGCGTTTTTCTTGATTTCTTCTTTGCTTGCTCGTTCTCTCTCTGCCTCTACCACAAATGTTTGTGATCTCTCTCTTTTCAGATTGACATCTGTCTTGTACACCTTCTCAGTCCCCGTTTACTCCTCCTCTCTATCTGGGTGTCTCTCCATTGCTGTAAACTGTATGAAACTATAATTCACCACCGTGTTTCTCATCCTCTCACATTGTGCTTGTTTAATAAAGTGTCAATGTAAATGCTGTCTCGCTAATTTACTTACGGGATGCTGTTCTGTCACGCAGTCTGCTGAAATTGTTTTGGTGACTAATGCCGATTCCACTAAACAGCATAGCTGATGGCCTGTGATAACCAAATAATTATAAATATTATATATATTTTTATATAGAAATTATTAAAAGAAAGCATAAAATAGCTTCTTATCTATATATATATCTATATATTTTAACATATGGAAATTGTAAGATAAAATTTGAGCGTTAAACCCCATATTTATGAACTTAACTGCATCAAACCAAGCAGCATCAACAAACAGATGCTGCTAAACATTTTCTGAAAACTAACCCTTTTAACTATTTTGCAAATACCTGTAACTATCTGGTGTTAAGGTTATTTTAAGTGGATTTTTTAAACACATGTTTACTCAAGTTCAAGCAAATGTCTAATCACAGTTCACGACATTAACTATAACGTCTGACGGTCACAAAATATCCAAAACACTGATTATGGTCCAAACACTGTTTTAAACTTAATGTTAAGCAATCAATGTACTGATTTACAACCTAAACTCTTAACACACTTGTTTGTTTATGCTATTTATTTTCCAACATATGCTCCTTGGTTTTGTTATGTAATGCGAAGACACTGGTATACGGTATTTTTAGGGTGAATTAAGTAAGTAATTTTGTAACAATTTTGTCAAAGTAATTTTGAGGGCTGTATTTAAGCAATGAGACAGAATATGCTACTTAAAAAACATTACAATATTGACTGCTTACCTAAAACACAAAGACAGAGTGGAACGCGCAAACGTTAGCTGTTCAGATACATTGTCAGTAACCCAAGGACAAAAAAACATAATATTAAAGTTTAGCGAATCGGTAGAAATGTTTGTTTACACTACAAAAGGACATTAGCAGTGACTCGAATAGATGAATTGTTTGGCCACACCCCCACGTTACGTAAAACGTGACGTTTACAATATAATTATTTATTTATTTGTATTAGTAACCTCAGTCCGTGAACGATAATGACTGGACAGATATGAAATCATTTTTTCCTGCATGTTAAAAAATTGCACATGCATAAACCGTAAACATGAACATCTGTCGTGTTGCGTAATAGGTGACAGTCCATTTCATTACATAATAAATTAAACTGCAAAGCCACCTCTTTTCTCTGTCATAAAGAAGAATCCATCTGACTGAAAGTGTCCGCTAAATTACTTCCCCTCGTGAAATGAAAGAAGAGGTAAAAAAAAAAAAACAGTTTGTCACAGAATCATAAAGTCCGTCTATGTCCACACGACGTCGCTGTTCATGCGATTTGCTTACTCAAATGTTACAGTTTCACCTGTGGTAACAAAATTAATTCCACATGTGGGAACGTATATAATATAATACAGTAAAAAAAATTAATGATTAGGTCTTTATTAAACTTATTATTTCAGAATGCCTTAAAGACACTTACTATTTTGATGTAGGCCGGTACACTTTAAACATCATGGTAGGTAGGCTATCACTAAATTTGAACTGAGGAAAAATCGTTTTAGTTCACTTTATATAATCTTTGAAGTAATGAAAAGCTTTATTTGCATCTATATGCTTTCTTACTAACACATAACTCATTGCATGTAAGACTGCAGTTTGAGAATGCAAACTATTAACAGCTTATAGTGTCATTTTCGTCCTTTATGTGGGCTAATGGATTCACTGCAGACAGACTCACAGCCACACCATGCTTCCTGCAAATCAGGTGTCTTTTAATTACAAACCACGCCTCTTTTAAGACAACACGACAGCGGTCATACACACGTGACCACGTGAAAAATCATGTTACATCAGAATTAACAGTTGTAAAAGATCTCCTTCGAGCCGGATTCGAACCAGCGACCTAAGGATTTCAGTGATGACCCGCTACAGTCCTCCGCTCTACCAACTGAGCTATCGAAGGGACACTTCACCACGCGTTTAGGAGCACATGATGTAATAGATCTAAAAAGTCTTTACCGGTAGTTCTCACGGCAGGTAGGAGTAGAATATGCAGTGTATGGCATGAGCATTTTTAGTTGTTGCTTTCTGATACTACGTACATTTCCAACCCGTTCGCTAGAATAATCTATTTGGAAATTCAAAAAGAATTTAATGCTGGATTATACATTTTAATCTCCGAGTACAATTAGTACACGAAGGAATTTAGTGTCGATGTAAACGGTTGATCCAGGAACATGTTGAAGGAAACACGCCTAGCGATAATTGGTGTAATTTATACTGTATAGTAAAGAGCGAGAAATATTTCTGATACATTCATACAATTTTAATCTATTTCGTTTTAAAATATAAATGGCGTTTTAATTTTTAAATATGTGATACTGTAGTTTTTTTGTGCATTATTATTTGTTTGTCTGAGTTTGGACCGAGTTTGATGATGATGATTATGTAGGCTATATACTATAGAGGAAAAATTGCTACCAAATGATTGGTTATTTGGGGATGCTGTCAATCGTCCCAAACACTGGGCCCCTATTGTTAGATGCAGCTGTCCCTTGCTTCCTCTGTCCAATCAGGAATCTGGTTTAAATAAGACCTCCACCTGTCACTCACAAACATGCTTGCACCCCTCAGTACAAGGGTACAGTGAGACCATAAACACTATTTATAAACAAACAAGGGAGGAAGAGGGACATAATTATCCTTCATTTATATCCTTCGTGACTATTATTAAGGAGGAATTTACTAAAGGACATAAGAGCAAGTCACACTGATTATGTGTAAACCGGACACAGCTACTTAAGTGCATATAAGTGCACTTTTTATGAGTTCACAATGATGTAACACTAAAACCAGCATTAATAAGGTGGAGACATTCTGATGCCGCAGTGTTATCTGGTTGTCTTGGAAGTATTAAGAACTGTGGAGAAACTTAAATTCCTTCGCAATCCTAAAACACATTATATAATATATATATATATATAGATATATAGAATAGATATATATATATATATATATATATTATATATATACACACATATACAGTAGGGGGGAAAAAAAGTATTTAGTCAACCACCAATTGTGCAAGTTCTCTCACTTAAAAAGATGAGAGAGGCCTGTATTTTCATCATAGGTATACCTCAACTATGGTAACTACTATAAAAAAAAATCCAGAAAATCACATTGTATGATTTTAAAGAATTTTATTTGCAAATTATGGTGGAAAATTAGTATTTGGTCAATAACAAAATTTCACTCAATACTTTGTTATATACCCTTTGTTGGCAATGTCAGAGGTCAAACGTTTTCTGTAAGTCGTCACAAGGTTTTCACACACTGTTGCTGGTATTTTGGCCCATTCCTCCATCCAGATCTCCTCTAGAGCAATAATGTTTTGGGGCTGTCGCTGGGCAACACGGATTTCCAACTCCCTCCAAAGATTTTCTATGGGGTTGAGTTCTGGAGACTGGCTAGGCCACTCCAGATCCTTGAAATGCTTCTTACAAAGCCACTCCTTCGTTGCCCGGGCGGTGTGTTGGGGATCATTGTCATGCTGAAAGACCCAAACACGTTTCATCTTCAATGCCCTTGCTGACGGAAGGAGGTTTTCACTCAAAATCTCACGATACATGGCCCCATTCATTCTTTCGTTTTACACGGATCAGTCGTCCTGGTCCCTTGCAGAAAAACAGCCCCAAAGCATGAAGTTTCCACCCCCATGCTTCACAGTAGATATGGTGTTCTTTGGATGCAACTCAGCATCCTTTCTCCTCCATACACGACAAGTTGAGTTTTTACCAAAAATTTCTATTTTGGTTTCATCTGACCATAGACATTCTCCCAATCCTCTTCTGGATCCAAATGCTCTCTAGCAAACTTCAGACGGGCCTGAACATGTACTGCCGTAGCAGGGGAACACGTCTGGCACTGCAGGATTTGAGTCCCTGGGGGCGCAGTGTGTTACTGATGGTAGCCTTTTTTACTTTGGTCCCAGCTCTCAGCAGTCATTCACTAGGTCCCCCCGTGTGGTTCTGGGATTTTGCTCACAGTTCTTGTGATCATTTGACCCCACGGGGTGAGATCTTGCATGGATCCCCAGATCGAGGACAAGAAAAAAAAATTTTTTCTCAGTGGTCTTGTATGTCTTCCATTTTCTATAATTGCTCCCACAGTTGATTTCTTCACACCAAGCTGCTTAGCTATTGCAGATTCAGTCTTCCCATCCTGGTGCAGGTCTACAATTTTGTTTTTTGGTGTCCTTTGACAGCTCTTTGGTCTTGGCCATGGTGGATTTTGGAGTGTGACTGTTTGAGGTTGTGGACAGGTGTCTTTATACTGATAACGAGTTCAAACAGATGCATTAATACAGGTAACCAGTGGAGGAAAGAGGAGCCTCTTAAAGAAGAAGTTACAGTCTGTGAGAGCCATAAATCTTGCTTGTTTGTAGGTGACCATATACTTATTTTACCGAGGAATTTACCCATTAATTCTTTAAAAATCCTACCATGTGATTTTCTGGATTTTTTTTCCTCATTTTGTCTCTCATATTTGAGGTTATACCTATGATGAAAATTACAGGCCTCTCTCATATTTTTAAGTGGGAGAACTTGCACAATTGGTGGTTGACTAAATACTTTTTGCCCCACTGTATATATATTATATCACATATATATATATATATCCCATTATATATATATAAACACATTATATATATCTTATACCACTAATCTATATATATATATATATACACACATATAATATTTTAATATATAATCACACATATATATATATATATAGAATATATACACCATATATATACATATCTCTATCTACACACATATATATTATATTATAATATACACCACATATATGATATAATACAATATATACAACACCATTCTATAATATGATATAATATCCTTATATATATACTATAACACATATATATATATATATACACATATACACACACACACACACACATATATATATATATATACACATATATATATCTATTACACTATCTATATATATATACACATATTATATATATAACACATATATATAAATATAACACATATATATATATATATATATATATACACATCTATGAATATATATTATATATTATATACCACTAAATAGATAATATATATATCCACATATATATATATATACACATATAATATTATCTATATATATACACATATATATATGTAATATAGTATATTATACAATCTATATATATATATATTATATATATAGACACATATATACGATATCTATATATATTATATATACACATATAATAATTAAATATATATATATATATATATATATATTATATATATTATATATATATATATATATACACACCTCTATATATATATATAGATATATATATATACACACACATATATATATCTAATATATATTTATATCCACATATATTATATATATATATCTATATATATGATACAACATATCTCTCTATATATATATATATATAATATACACATATCTATATCTATCTATATATATATATATACACATATATATATATCTCGCTCTATATAATACACATCTCTATATATTTATATAATATTATACAACACTATATATATAATATATATATATACACCCAATATTACTATCTAATATATATATAATATATACAGTGGTGTGAAAAAGTGTTGGCCCCCTTCCTGATTTTTTTTTTTTTTTGCATGTTTGTCACACTTTAATGATTCAGATCATCAAACTAATTTTATTATACACAAAGATAATATGAGTAAATACAAACTGCAGTTTTGAATTTATGATTTCATTTATTAAGGGAAAAAAATCTGTCCAAACCTATGTGGCCCTACGTAAAAAATTAATTTTGCCCCCTCCTGTTAAATCATGAAAAGAACTGTGATTAACCACATTATTTTAGAAAGCTAGAGTTAAATTTCTGTAGCCACACCCAGGCCTGATTACTGCCAAACCTGTTGAATCAAGAAATCACTTAAATATAATCTGTCTGACAACGTGAAGCATGCTTAAAACACTTCATGCCGTGATCTAAAGAAATTCAAAAACAGATGAGAAACAAAATAGCTGACATTTATCAGTCTGGAAAGGATTATAAAGCAATTTCTAAGGCTTTGGGACTCCAGCGAACCACGGTCAAAGCCATTATCCACAAATTGTGAAAACTTGGAACAATGGTGAACCTTCCTAGGAGTGACCAGCCTACCAAAATTACTCTTAAGAGCGCAGTGATGACTCATCCAAGAGGTCATGAAAGAACCCAGAATAACATCTAAAGAACTGCAGACCTCACTTGCCTCAATTAAGGTCAGTGTTCATGATTCAAAAATAAGAAAGAGACTGGGCAAAAACGCAATCCATGGGAGAGTTCCAAGGTAAAACCCACTGCTGACCAAAAAGAACACAAAAGCTCGTCTCTCATTTGCCAAAAAATATCTTGATTATCCCCAAGACTTCTGTGGACTGATGAGACAGAAGTTTAACTTTTTGGAAGGTGTGTGTCCAGTTTCATCTGCCATAAAACCAACACAGCATTTCATAAAAGAACATCACAGCAACAGTCAGACATGGTGGTGGTAGTGTGATGATCTAGGGCTGCTCTGCAGCTTCAGGACCTAGACGACTTGCCATAATTGACAGAACCATGAATTCTGCACTCTATCAAAAAAATCCTGAAGGAGAATGTACGGCCATCAGTTTGTGACCTCAAACTCAAGCACACTTGGGTTATGCAGCAGGACAATGATCCCAAACACACACCAGCAAGTCCACCTCTGAATGGCTCAAGGAAAAAACAAATTAAGGTTTTGGAGCGGCCAAATCAAAGTCCGGACTTAAATCCGATTGAGATTCTTAAACAGTCCATTCATGCTCGAAACCCTCCAATGTGGCTGAATTAAAACAATTCGGCAAAGAAGAGTGGGCCAAAATTCCTCCACAGTGATGTGAAAGACTCATTGCCAGTTATCGCAAACACTTGATTGCAGTTGTTGCTGCAAAGCGTGGCACAACCAATTATTAGATTTAGGGGGCAATTACTTTTTCACGTAGGTCCAGTCCAGGTTTGGACCGCTTTTTTTCCCTTAATAAAATAAATAATCATTTAAAAACTGCATTTTGTATTTATTTACTTGCATTGTCTTTGTGTAATATTAAATTTGTTTGATGTTCTGAATCTTTTAAGTGTGACAAATATGCAAAAAATTAAAAAAACAGGAAGGGGGCCAACACTTTTTCACACCACTGTATATATATATATTTATTATATATACATGCATACACACACACACTTTATTTTAAAGGCTTTTCACCCACATTACATATCAAATAGGAAATTGGCATGACTCAGTGTTTTTTTTAACCAAATTAATGGCGGTTGCTCTATAGGATTCCAATGGTAGTCAGCCAGCTGAAATGTTAATACATAAATAGCTGTATAGACGCCACTAAACACTTGTCTGTCTTTGTCTGTCTTTGTCTGTTATCTCTCTGTCTTCCATCATCGGGTTCCATTCATTGTCTCAGGGGTGGGGTACAAAATTCTCTGCGTCATTTTGGAATGCTGAAATAGAAATGGAATTAATGAGAGTACTGTGAACCCATAAATGACACAAAGACATTGTTTATACTCGAAGCAATGGGTAGAATGAAACTATTGGTGCTAGCCAATTAAATCAATGCCTAAATAGTTAGTTAATCTAATCAAACATGGTGTGAAAGAGGATCCCTACCAATGCACAAGTGTGAGGGTGCATCTGTTTTGAGTCTGAAATAGGCTCCTCACACCACAAAGGTTTTAGGGTGGCAGAGTCAGAGGTTAGAGGTCAGGGTCTGAATATAGGACAAGACAAGGCCCTACAAGGTAGAAAATAGATCCTAGGTGCATCTGCTCAAAAAGCTAACCCAACAGCCACTTAGTAAATGTCACATGGGGAGGGAGGCCCCTATAAAACCACCAGGCGTCCATGGAGATCATCTCAGTCCATTCAGGATCTTTACCACCAGCTGTACAGTCATACCTCAGTGATCCCCTCTTTGCAAAACACTCAGAAAGAGCACCATGTGTGACACAGAGGAGTTTGTGGAGGAGTTTGAGGAAGAACAGGAGGAGGTGAATGAAGAGGAAGAGGAGGAGGCTGAAGAGGAGGTTGAAGAAGAGGCTGAGGAGGAAGAAGAGGCTGAAGAAGATAAAACTGAGGAGATAGAGGATGAGAAAGAGGCAGAGGAGGACACCAAACCAAAGCCCAAGATGTTTGTTCCCAACATTATGGCACCAAAGCTGCCTGAAGGAGAGAAGGTGGACTTTGATGACATCCACCGGAAGCGTGCAGAGAAGGACTTCAATGAATTGCAGAGTCTCATTCAGCTGCACTTCTCCACCAGGCAGAAGGAAGAGGATGACCTCGTGGCTTTGAAGGACCGCATTGAGCGGCGTCGGGCTGATCGTGCTGACCAGCTGCGCATCAGAGCAGAGCGTGATCGCGAGAGGCAGACGCGATTTGCCGAGGAAAGAGCACGGCGTGAAGAGGAGGCCGCCAAACTGCGAGCTGAGGAGGATGCCAGGAAAAAGAAGATCCTTTCTAACAAGGGCTACGGTGGCTACCTGCAGAAGGTCGATCAGAAGAAGGGCAAGAGGTTGACGGAGCGCGAGAAGAAGACCAAATGTCTGATGGAGCGTCGCAAACTGCTCAACATCGATCATCTCAACCAAGAGAAGCTTGGTGAGAAAGCCCTTGACCTTTGGAAGTGGCTCAGTCAACTGTATGCTGAGAAGTTTGAGCTGGCAGAAAAGTTAAAGAGGCAGAAGTATGACATCAATGTTCTGCGGAACCGCATTATTGACCATCAAAGAGGAACTAAGACAACCAAGACCACCAGGAAGTCCTGGAAATAAATGAATCAGATACAGACACATGCAATGACACAAAACAGAGCCAAAAGGGTTTGCTGGAATCACAGTTTCAAGTCTCGCATCATTTCTGTTTTCATTTCTTCTGATCATTAATTGCTCCTAATGTTACACTTTATTCATTTAGCATTGTATCGTACATGTAATGGGTTTTATAGTGTTATTTTTTTGTTTCATGTGATCTGAAGTCTTGATCTCATGCTGTAAACCTTTTAAAAGTTTATATTTTTCTTTGACCACGAGATATTACAATTTGCAGTAGAAATGCAAATCAAAATGTTTTGCTTATATTTGAATGTATGTTCCTTTTTGCTCCTCAACCCCAGTGTTATCAAATATATTGAATTAAAGCAGTAATTTAATTTTGGAAAAGATGCACATGCATCTTAACTTGAAAGACTCAAAGACTGCTTTTCTACAATTACTAATTAAAGCTCTTGCAGAAATTACAAATAAGAAATAATTTTAAATGTGGAATTAAGCACTGGAATAAACAATAAATAAAGCTATTAATAAACAAATACATCAAGATGTTATACTGTATGAATGAAAAAGGTCTTTATATGTAACAAACATAAAGGCACATACTGTAACAGTAGTGTTTTAGCACATACATTAAGTATACAAAGTATCGTTTACACACACACAACCACATATTCTATATATTAATCTATATATATATATATCGGTATATATAAGCTAAATATTATGTGCAGAATAATTTTATGCATTACAGTTCCCAGGATGTGATATTCTTCAGCTATGAAGTCCCATTTTCCACATTCCACTCCATCTAGTGCAGATGAGCGCCCAAGTCATTCAAAAAGTACACTCCATTGACAGTGAGTGTGGATGGCTTAAGTCTCATAAAATAAAATACAAATAAGTGTTTCATTTCTGATTTGTAACTTGCTCGATTAACAAAAAAGAACATGATTTCTAAAAGCTTGCAGCAGTTAGATTGGGTCAATGCAAAACTTCTATGCATAAATCACTGTTAGCATAGCATAAAAAAAAAACAATAAAAATGTGTATATTCTTTGAAATTAACCTTAGTGCATCTAATGCAAAATAGCTGTTTATATAGTTTATAGGTTAAACACACATTTCTAAGCAATTTAAGCATCAACCAACTTTAAGGGCCTGACTGCAAACTGATGAGTTTCTATTTTTTGGCACATAACTATCATTATGCAGAATTTTATAGCAGTACAAACTAGATTCCTTACAAAATTGGACAGATCATTTGTAATCTGACAAAGTTTTAAAACATTGGTCACATATATTTCCCACTAATAGTTCAAGTTTAAGAATTTAAGAACCTCAAGCTGTAATAGTGATTTTTGGATTATCAATCCCATTTTGTCCAAGTTAGCCTCTTTTTTTCCAAATCATGCCAGGTATCCCGGTTGTTGCTGCTGATCATTTTGGGATATGAAGTTCCAATGGAGCGCCCAAATCTATACACCACAATCTCAAGGAGATACTCATCTACCTTCACTGTAACCTTGGTCACACGCTCATCAGACAGAAAGAAGACAATAGTAAAGAGAGCCACCTCGAACTCTGGGCTGACGCCAATGAAACAACTGCCCACCGGCTTCACCAGGCCATTCCAGCTAAACTGCAGGTTCAAGACGTGATCGTCCTCGTCCGGCTGTGAAATTGAACCAAATGTAAACATTGGAAGTAATGCAAACAAAGCTGTATTAATTTGGTCATATTATATTTCCCTTAGCAAATAAATTAAAAATGATGAAATACCGTGTCCTTGTTATTTCTGGCCTTGTATCCTTTGTAGTTTACATGATTGTGTTTCTCCTGGTGGTAAAACTGGACCCAGTTGTGGAGGCCCATGATCTCTTTACCATATTTGGTTTCACCTACAAAAACATGCTCAAATCCACAGGAATCTTCACTGCCTCAGAGACAAGTGGAAGATGGCCGATCAATAAAAACCTCTTAATGTATAAATGCTAAGGCTTTAAGCAATAAGATGGTAAAGGATTTTAACATCTTGTATGTCAGTTACTAATATAACAAACCCAGTTCAGGTTATGTGATGTATGCCAGCCCGTTCAAAGGAGGATTATAACTCACCCTCCATTTTTGTCCCTGCGATAGAGCTTAAACCAGATGTCATAGAGCTGGCTCTTAAACTGAGCCAGATCTGACTGAGCTTGACCTTTGCACACTAAAAACCTGTGGGCACACTGCAAAGACAAAACCTTTCAGAACAGGATGGAAAGAATATAATATTTCTCTTCACTTTTCCAGTTTTTGCAAGTATTTGCAGAATGTCATCTTTACACATTATTGTAATAGTCTCCTCCTTGAACCAACATCCCTGTACTACAAAGCTTATTTGCACATTTGTCTCACATTCCCATATTCACTATCCACTTCCCATCCAAACCATCCATTCCCATTAAACCACATTTTGCAAGTTAATAAATAAATATGTCACATTTTAATAAATAAATACATATTAAAAATGTGCTTTAACAAGTGTTTACTTTAATATGAATATTCATAAAATATTAAATATTATTTAAAATAGCGAATTTTTTTTGTAGTTTCAGCATTAGTTACTTTCCAACTCTGGTCAGGAACCTCTGTCAGTCACACAGTCAATAGTAGACACTTAAAATTCTTTAAGTTGCTAAATTTCTACATGTGCAAACATGACATTACTAAATAGCAAGGCAAAAACAGTGATCGGTGAGCGATTAGATACCTTCATGACCTCTGTCTTGAGCATAGCATCCAGGAAAAGATGATTTTCCTGAAGCTCCTCTTTTGTCACATGCTCAGTCACTCCTGTAGACATCTCATAATTGTCAAGCAGATTTAGGAAGTCTGAGAAGAGACAAAGTAAATAAAACAGCTGTCTAAACACTCTTGCCATACATTGCATCACATCAGTAATTAATGAAAACTAAAAAAATATATATTTTAGTACATTAAAGTATAAGGATGCAATTAAAAAAATGCTATTAAACATGCTATGTTATTACATGTTAGTATAGAAATGGCCTATAGCTACTTACGGGCGTAAGTATCCATGCTTTTGAGCTTCTTTTCATCGACATAGGAGAAAAGAGGAGCTCTAGCGCTGTCCCTGGCATTATTACTGCCTTCAGCTACAAAGCCAGCCTTCCCCTGTGAGAAAACCAATGCACTATAAACGACTGATTGATAAAGTCACCTGCAATCACGTATGTGGAATATATTACAATGCATTTACTTATTCATATATGTATTCTTCATAAACATGCCTCCTCTCCCAACCACCTACCTGTAGGTTGACTTTATAGTATTTTCCAGGTTTCATGCGGTTCACATCCAACTTCCACAGTTCATTCAGCACATCTGAGAGCTCCTGATCGATGCCTTGTCTGCAGTAGAGAAAGCACGACTTTAAACGTCTAAAATCAGTCAAGTCTGGCTGTATTGCCTAGTTAAGACAGCAATACTTACAACAATAACTGTAGTAACTATCGCAATTGTTATTAATGCTAGCATGGTTATTTTTAGTTAATCTCTACCTATCTAGTCAATGACAAAAGTCCAAAGGTTATGCAACGTTATGCAAAATGATATTTTTTTATTATTTTAAAATGTTTTATTTGTGTTGGACATAATATATATTCATACATAATAATGGTAATAATAAACAAAAATATATTTTTTTCTTAATTTATCTTAAAATGTCTTTTTATATTACATTAAGAAAGTCAAGATTAGTATATTAACAGTAATATATGCTCAATGACGTCGTTTCTTTAAACCTTTCCCCCCCTAAACTTTTAGATAATCATACCACCTAGACTTTTTTTTCTTTAAGTCCCACAAAATACATATTTTAAATTGCATTTAATTCAAACACTGAAAACTGTCACAGAAGAGATGTATTCATGTTAACGTCTGTATGAACTGTACGTATTAAAATGACTTCATTAGGGAGTTTTCAACTGTGTTTAATAACAGGTGTGACCACTGATCTATATAAATGATCTCTATTATAGATCAGTGGGTGTGACTCCAAATGCAGTGTAATAAACACTTTATTCGAGCCGCTATATATGAAAAATACCTGACGTCAAGCCCGGTTTCTATTCTCTCGAAACCGGAAATTAATTTGACACTAGATAGCTCACCTGTGCTTTTTATTCACAACTAGTGTTCAGAGTAGCATTTGGGTTACGCACGACGGAAGCTCAGAAGATTAGAATTAGATGTAAAACATGACACACAGCTCATGCCCATGTGAGTCACCCTAACATGAAAACACACAACACAACAACTGGTTGTCAAGTTCAGTTCCGTTCACAAAACAGGTTTACGGAAAAAAATCATTAGGGAGTTAAGAGTTCCTCCCATCTGGAAACTGTCGTCGAACAGAGTTTGTAAATGTGGCATCGCCTCCACTTGCTTGTACAACTAAAACAACAAATTCAGTACGGCAATAACGGCGAAAAAGTATGAATGAAAATATATATACGAAGCTTCGAAAAGAATATCAATGCGCAAATACGTTTATTAACCTTCTAGCAGTTTATTTTAATACGCACCGGATGTTATAACGTTAACTTACCCGTTTGCGCGTGAAAACTAACGTCAAGTTAAAAACATTGCATCTTGATTCGATCACGTTTACAGTAACGCAGTTTGGCAAAAGCATAGTCACTATGATTTTAAAACCATAATAAATGCCCCTAAGTAATACCGTCAACGCAACTTTATGAGGCGGCTGATCTAAAAGCACAAAAAGGAAAGACCGTTAAACATCTGTTGCCACAAATTTTCTCACCCTTTGGCCATATTCGCAGGTTAATCCCCTTAGTTTGTGGTTCAAAGAAGCAGGTTGTCACTGAAGTCGTGCTGGGTTGTTCTTGAACGATTCGTTCGTTTTGAAGAACGAGTCGTCTCGGGGAATGATTCGTTCATTCGCGCATGCGCAACATCATATACAGGTGAAGCTCAATAACAATGGAATGGTCGTGGAGTTTAGAGTTCATTTATGGCAGTAATTCAACCTTAAATGTGTGAGAACTCGTGTATTAAATAAATTAAGACACAGTATGAGAGTTTAAGCTTGGTATTGTAATTGTGATGCTTTGGCTCACATTTAACAAAAACCCACCAATTCACTATTCAACACTTATAATATGGTGGTGACATGCCAATCAGGTAATCAACTCAAAACACCTGCAAAGGTTCCTGAGCCTTCAAAATGGTTTATCAGTTTGGTTCACTAGGCTACACAAGCATGGGGAAGACTGCGCTATGACAGTTGTCCAGACGACAATCATTGACACCCTTCACAAGGAGGGTAGCCACAAACATTCATTGCCAAAGAAGCTGGCTTTCCAGAGTGCTGTATCCAAGCATGTTAACAGAAAGTGAGTGGAAGGAAAAAGTGTGGACGAAAAAGATGCACAACCAACCGAGAGAAACCGCAGCCTTATGAGGATTGTCAAAAAAAAAAACCATTCATGAATTTGAGTGAACTTCACAAGGAATAAACTGAGGCTGGGGTCAAGGCATCAAAGAGCCACCACACACAGACGTGTCAAGGGATTTGGCTACAGTTGTCATTTTCCTCTTGTTAAGCCACTCCTGAACAACATCAGAGGCGTCTTACCTGGGATAAGGAGAAGAACTGGACTGTTGCCCAATGGTCCAAAATCCTCTTTTCAGATGACAGCAAGTTTTGTACTTCATTTGGAAACCAAGGTCCTAGAGTCTGAAGGAAGGGTGGAGACGCTCATAGCCCAAGTTGCTCGAAGTCCAGTGTTAAGTTTCCACAGTATGTGATGATTTGGGGTGGCAATGTCATCGGCGGGTCAGATTGCCCCGTCCATTGTGTTTTTTAAAACCAATGTCACTGCACCCGTTTAACAAGAAATTTTGTAGCACTTTATGCTTCCTTCTGCTGACCATCTTTTTGAAGATGTTGATTTCATTTTCCAGCGGGATTTGGCACCTGCCCACACTGCCAAAAACACAAAAAGTTGGTTAAATGACCATGGTGTTGGTGTGTTTGACTGGCCAGCAAACTCACCAGACCTGAACCCATAGAGAATCTGTGGGGTATTGTCAAGAGGGAAATGAGAAACAAGAGACCAAAAATGCAGATGAGCTGAAGGCAACTGTCAAAGAAACCTGGGCTTCCATTCCACCTCAGCAGTGCCACAAACTGATCACCTCCATGCCCCGCCGAATTGAGGCAGTAATTAAAGCAAAAGGAGCCCCTACCAAGTATTGAGTACATGTACAGTAAATGAAGATACTTTCCAGAAGGCCAACAATTCACTTAAAAATGTTTTTTTATTGGTCTTAAAGTATTCTAATTTGTTGAGATAGTGAAATGGTAGTTTTTTGTTAAATGTGAGCCAAAATCAATACAATTAAAAGAACCAAAGACTTAAATACTTCAGTCTGTGTGCATTTAATTTATTTAATAAACAAGTTTCACAATTTGAGTTGAATTTACTGAAATAAATGAACTTTTCCATGACATTTCTAATTTATTGAGATGCACCTGTAGGTTGTATGAGGGCATAGTAAGTAGTAACCTGTTTTGAGTCTTCGGGTTTTCGAGTCGTTCGTTCATCACGTGACAGCCCCATACGCTTAAACAATGCAGTCTGAGCCGGAAAGAGAATTGATTCGTTCATCTCTCGAGTCTTCGGGTTTGAATCGTTCATTCATCACGTGACAGCCCCATAAACCCAAACCCGAAGACTTGTCAGATAAGAGGTGGTGAGCTAATCATAGACTGAAGACTCAGGTATACAATGAATTAATCTTTTCTGTTTCTTAAAGCAGTTTTGTACTGTTTGTAGTGTGATCAACGTTTGAGTAAGTAGTAGACATATTAGGGAAGTAACATGTAACATTTTAATTATATTTTGCTAAAATGAACTAAATGAACGAAATGACTCGAAAAAAGAATCGTTAATTTTGTTGAACGAGACTCAAAGTTCCGAGTCGGTAAAATGATCCGAACTTCCCATCACTACACTGAAGCGATGAAAAGCTGGGGCAAGTTCAAGCTCAAACCGGTGGGCACCGTTTTGCTCGAGTTCCGGTTTGAACGACATGTTTCCTGGAAACGGTGTGCAACGGGGTTTGAGATGCGTTTTCTCTTGTTTGGTGGGTGTGTCAAACATGTCAGCCCAATTAGCAGCAACATGTATGTAAACCACGCAGCATTAAAGAGACAGCTTGCACAATGTAAATAACATCAAAATAAATTCACAAGAGCAAAAATATTGTTTGCACATGTTTATTTACAATAAAGGCAAAATAACTGAAATAATAAAAGCACAAGTATAGATCTGGAACTTCTAAAATAAGTCTGTCTAAATATCATTTAGTAATTGCAACGTCTTCTGGTCCATATCCTTTCCTTAGGAAGGTGTGCTAAATACTGATTATTGTAACATAAAAATACTATACATATTTATATATTTTGCTATTGTATTATGGAGTGACACTTTCATAAACTTTTCTATACCCCTCTGCTTATATAAAGGTAAATATATTACAATATCATAGAACAACAACAGTGATCAGCAATAATGATTAGCCTAATATTCACAATAAAAATAATAAGGTCATTTAGATCATAACACAGTCTTGGAGGTAAAAAGTGGATTATCCTTCACCTGAAATGCTTGTCTTTTCATCCTGAAATGCGAGGGCAAATGTTGGATCACAATAATTAGGAATCACAGTTTGCACAAATCCCTTCATTTGATTGGGATGTTCTCTTTTATTCTGGAGGGCAAGGGCAGTGACTGTACCATCGAGCATATTTTGCAGTATTAAACACGTATTTATACAGATTTCATCAGGCTCCAAAAAGTCTTCAAAAAGAACACAAAGAAAGGCCTTCTCAGCTGCCATAGTTGCAACTCTTGCGTCATCAGAACAGGGTGTCGCAGTTAGCTGTAAACTGTGGAAATGTGATATAATCTCAGCCAGAAATCGCAATTTTGTAATAATTTATGTGAACAAAAAATAAAGATTGATTAGAAAAAAAGGGTTAATGGCAAAAGAGGTTAGTACGGTGTAGACGTTTCTGAGAACTCAATTAAAGAAATATATGTGTTCTACAGTGACTGGAATAATTTGAGTAAGCCATTTTTTATAGGGATAGTTATAAAAACTGAACATCTGTATTACACAAACTTTGTTCCAATCTACGTTTTCTGTTAGCTTCAGAACACAAATAAGATTGCCATGTTTACCTATAGATTGGGCTTATGGCATATTCGTATTTATGTGAATATAAGCCTAAATTAAATCTGTTCATCATTTGTCTCTTATAATTTTTTTAAAAGTTTGGTTTAGTGAATGGACAAAACTGATGTGAGACTATTAAAAATATCTTATAACTTAATATCACCATTTGTGCTTGGATTTTTCCTACCATAAACAGAAGTCTTATAAGTTTGGAACAACATGTAAAGGGAACTAGACATGTTTGTTCTATTGTAATTCATGACTGTTTACTTTTCTTCAGTAAGTTTGTTTTTACTTAGGCTATTATTTTTTTATTTTGTGATATTGGAATTGGTAACAAGAATTATGAAATTTCAGTGCATCCAAAAATTTTGATAGATAAAAGTACTACTTAAAGGATATATATCCTTATTGTGATGGGGGGCCTGCAGTATTATAGTCTGAGTCTTAATGAGCCGCATGAATGACGCTTGTGAGGAATGGAATGAATAGTGTCATGTAAAGCGCCAAATTCTAGAAATCACAGATTTGGAAGGGCCAACTTTTAAAAAAATGTTTTGCCATGGTTACTTCTCATTTTCTATATGGAAACCTGCTTATATTTTGTTTTATTTTTGCCTTCAAGTTAAACATTTATTCATTCTTCATTGTATCATTTGCAGGGAAGAGAAGCTATTTTATCGCACTGCATTTCTCTCTTAGGTTTTGTAGAATTTGGTTTACAGTGATTTGATTTGCCTTCATCGGACACTCAAGGGTTTCGTAACAGACAGCCCGCCATATTGCAATCTCAGTGCGAAGTAGAGGAGTGATGACAGTTAAATAGGGTTTGTCATATGATTAAGGAAATTAGCACCAGGTACCAGAATAACACCAATAACTTTTTTTTTTTCTTCAAATATCTCATTTAAGTTTTTTTATAGCCTACTGGGCTTCAGAATACAATTAATTTATGAAACATGCTTAAAGAAACTGCCCTTCCTCTCCTGTTAGGATAAGTTAAAATAGGAGTAAGCAGGGACCTTGGATTTTGGGAAATTATTACAATTATTTAAAAATTCTCTCATTTTGATATCCACTAGGCCTTTTTTTGCATTTAGTTGAACAGCATATTCAAAAAGAGAATGTGAGATAAAGAACAAACAACAGCAATAATAATGGAAAATTAACACACACTAGATAGACGATTTACAAAATGTTTGTAACGTTGTATTATTAATATTTACATCTCACGATTTGCTCAGCGGCGCCAGTCCAGTAGTCTTCGACCGGAAGTTAGGGCGGAGCTTGTAGCAGGGAGGAATTACAGCGGACAGCACATGGTACGTTGTTATTACAAATGTCAACAATAATTGGCAAATGGTTTATTTACTGATTTGAATAAACGTTAGCTGTAACTATTTAATTTTTATACCGTTTGGATTGGCGTGCTTGTAAATATTGCAATGTAAAAGCTGCTTCTGTATGTTTTATTGTTATCGCTGCTGCAGGCGCTCGTGGGCGTTCCTAGTGCTGTCGCTCAAATGTTATTAGGCTACACGTCAAGATATATTTAGAAAATGCGATTACAAATCGGAAAAACTACTATAACATTTTAATTTGATTATCATGTATTTTTGAAATTACGCATGCATGTCATTTGTTATGCTTATATTACATAATTTCTCAAAGCACATGAATAACATAGTCTTTTCCCCAGATTTCTACTAGCTCTGTAGCCAATGGAAACTTAAAGGGGTCCTATTCTGCTTTTTCACTTTTTCAACTTTAGTTAGTCTGTAATGTTGCTGTTTGAGCATAAAAAAGATCTACAAAGTTACAAAGCTCAACGTCCACTTCAAAAGGAGATATTTTATTTAACAGAAATCACTTTTCAAAAAATACAACGAACGACTTTTCTTTTTTTTGTTTGGACTACAACGCATATTTTCGGATGTGGAGATCCAAAAGGTCGACGATGGGACGAGAATGGCTGGAAGCTGCACTAGAGAAGAAGGGCAACGAGTTGATCACTCGTCGAGACGCTAGCTTTCCCAAGCAGAGAATAGGAGTGGGAGGAAAATCATCGGGTGTAACGCACTCAATGATTGATTGTGACGCACTATTTACACTGAGCTCGCGCGCTCTGGTAAGGAGTAGACATTTCCCGACAGGCCGAGTGCTGCAATCACAACACACACTGGGCCCAGCTAACCATACACAGCACCACACTGGCCCAGTAACAATCACAGCACATTTCGGGTTTAGAAGGCGGGCCCTCAGTTGATACAGGAACTTTGAGGCCGTTCATGCCAGACGGGAGAGAGGTATTGTAATAATGTAAAATATATATAAAAAAATAATGTTTTTCGAACAACCTAATATGAGAGCATGTTCTAGTACACCCCAAAACAAAATCAAGACTTTGTAAACGAGCATAATAGGACCCCTTTAAAAACATCTATTTTTAACAGCCAAAATGATACCACAACTTTCGTACTAGTCAACGGTCTGGAATAATTAAGAAAATGATGTGCTTCCCCCCCCCCCCCCCCAAAAAATAGCCTACAGTACAACAGTAATAGAGGAATATTATTACAATTTAAGTTTTAATATATATTGTAAAAATGTAATTTAGAGGAAAGAAAGAAAGAAAAGAAATAAACTTTATTCAACAAGGCAATTAACTGATTCAAAAGTGAGAGTAAATACTGCGTTTCCAATAAATGTTGTTCAGTACTTTTAGTTACATGCGTCCTGAAAAAGTCATGTTTTTTTAACATTATAATAATAGGACCATATAATAATTAAGTACCAATCCTATGCTAAAAATGAACATCAAAGCTGACGCTTCTGAAGGCTCATGTACACGAAGACGGAGTAATGAGATGAAATCAGCTTTGCCACACAGGATAAATAATGTTATCTAAATGTAATATTCACGAAAGTAGTTTTACTGTATTTTTTGATCAAATAAAAGCAACCTTGATGAGCAGAAGAGACCTCTTTAAAAACATTAAAAATCGCCCACCAGAATTGAAGAATTGAACCCTTGTTAGGTCTGAGGGTATTAATCGATGGTATATGCTGTTGTAAAAGCAATCTGTTTGCATTTTTTCAAATTATCATCAAATTACCATAATGTTTGACAGGATAATTTGTGGCGAACACCCCTTTTTCCACGAAGCACCATGAATGACATAATTGAGTGAGTCGGTCTCCCTGTGCTCTCAAAATACATAAATATTTGTTGTTTTTTGCATATTTTGCAATAAACTTCAAATATATTGTATATGATGTGATCATACAATTTTAATGGAATCTTTGTATTTCAAATTGTCATCTCATCATTTGATCAATTCTGTTTTTTTGTATTACATGGTTGATTTGATAGAAAACACAATTAAAAAACACATTCAACAAAGGATCGAAAAACCTAATCACAAAACAACTTTACCCCTACCAGAAAACCTAACCCCATACACACCAACCAAGCGCACCCAGGACCAGATAAACACAAAGTAAAACAACACAATCAAATAAATAATAAAAAATAGTATACAAACCGACTTGGTAAATAATATTAACAAACGATGACATCCATTAAATCAATACCTAAATCGTGGAGACTAGGGAAATCCAGTTCTTCCAATAGATAGAGTAGCGGTTGATATGTCCTTATTAATGCTGCATGGGATTGTAGTTCTTTCCTTCATTATAAGCTATTAAGTACACAGTCTTGTACCTGCGTCTTTTTGTCCAATTCTGAAATAATGTTTGGCCTCAAAAAAGTTTGTATTGTTGTGAATTACCTTGTAGCTGGTTGATATAATGCTTTAATGAAGAAACATGAATGAGTCTTGCAGCTCAATCACTAGAGCATAGCACTAGCAACACTAAGGTTGTGGGTTTGATTCCCAGGGAAACTAGAAACTGATGAAACTTATGCCTTGAATGCAATCCGTCATTTGGATAAAAAGTCTTGCCAAATGCATAATGTAAAAAAAAAAAAAAAGTAAGTAATTAGGGACACTTTTATCCAAAGCAAAATGCTTCTGTAACTAATGCCACTGAAAAGTGGGCGGACACTAATAAACACACACATTTAAGATTAAAGAGGAGTACATCTCAGTAACCTCTAATGCTGCCTTGTCAGATTTGGTGAATGTGTGCAGCTGTTCACATCAGACAAAAGCTTATAGCGGTAAAAAAAAAAAAAAAAAGTAAAGCAAGTTCTTCTTCCGCTGAGACTATGGCGGCCCATAGAACTGCTTGCGGGAAAGTAATGAAATTTGCAACACAGACAGTGGACAGTCTCAATATGAAACCCCAGAGATGGAGACCTAACTCAACCATCTAGCTCACCCCACAGTTCAAAGTTACACTTTCTGTTTATGATAAAACTTTTTAAATGTAAAGTTATAGAAGTGCTTTTACCTGTGATTTCGTGACTCATTCGAGTCGAATGCATACAGAAAATTTTAATTTTTACAGGTCAAGATTTTTCACAATTTTGATTGAATCAAAAAACTGAAATAAACTTTTCGCTACTCATCCTGGATGAGTTGTGTGATTTTCACCAAAAGGTCTGATGGTTACGATTCACATCTGGCAAAAGGTTATGGAATTCAAGTTGATTAGTTAAATTGTTCTCGAATAATGCATAAATGAATTTGATGAAGAGCATGCCAAAATGGATGTGAGGCTATATCTCCGCAACCCTTTAGCGTATGCAAACACAAACAAACATTTTTTTATTTAAAAAAAAAACAAAAAAAAAAAATTAAAAAAATTAAAAAAGTTCTTTTTAAAAAAAAAAAACCCCCCAACCACCCACCAACAAAAACTTGAGTGTGTCTACAACCATGACCGGAAGATTCCTTCACAGATTTGGCACAGTGCCACGTAGTGGTCTGGAGATATGACAAAATAATGACATAATCAGTCAAACGACATAATCAGTCATTTTGATTTTCTTTGAAAAGTCACTTTTTCGAACTCCTCCTAGACAATTGGTCCAATTTTCACTTTGGTCCATTGTCACCTCACACTGACCACACCACATTAATTTGGTAACCGTGCCACCTATTTGTCAAAAATGATAAACCTGTAAGTTATATTACTAGTGATTTATGATTTTTAACTATTTTGACTAAAATCATCTTAAAATAGCTTTAACTACTTTTTGTTTTAGTTGGTCTGATGCTTCTTGCCATGCTTAGCTCCTCAATTTGCCTTTGTTGTACTTGGCCTCTTAATTGCTGATTGCAGCTATATTTTAATTAAAGTTTTTTGATGTACAAATAAATATCATAACTTGCACTCTTAATGGTCTAATAAGATTATTTCTAGGAAGTAAATTAACCTGATTTACATCAGCCAATGTGCATGAGCACCAGGCATGTTCTCGCACAAACATTTAATGAACAGCAACTATTAGTTAAAGATTTCTCTATGTCAGCTTCTTCTTATATGTAACAACAGGGCACCCGTCTTAGTTCATTTAAGTGTATGTTATAAAGAATTTGTTTTTGCTGGATTATTTGAATGAAGCTGCATTTACTACATTCACACACTCTTTACCTTTTTCAACAGAATGAAATTAAGTGCACAAGGCGCCCTGGAAACTTCACATTAGAGACGATAAAGGTATGTATGCTTTCACATCTCCAATTGAGAGACTACAAAAAAGTATTTGTACTTTAAAAAAAACTGCCTCACACTGCAGGACGATATAATTTAATTTAAAAATGAGATAAAAAAAATTGTGAAAAGGTTATCTTTATGTTTTATGTTAACATCTTAACAAAGATCATGGTTTGACAGTACTATTATCGTACTCATCTCACTAATTTAAATATAAAATCGATGTTAGTTATGTCAGTTGTGATTTGCTAAAGAGCATTTGATTGGACAAAAACAGCTGAAAATATACATTAAAATAGCTGGGAATGTTGTGTAGGATGAGGCATTAGTATTCTGGTCTGTTTTACATGAAGAAAGAAGCTCTGAATTTTGTCAACATTAGAATCTAATTATTATTCTATAATCTGTTGTTTAAGTAAAACTGTTTTTGGCAACTAACTATGTATGAAGGCAGACACATCCTCCATGAAGTGGAGAAATCACAGACTTTGGTTGCATTTTGCTTTCTTGCTGAACGCTTTCTCAGATCTTTAGAATAAATTATATATTATATTACACTACTTATATTCACCACTGATTTTGACTAAGTTTTAAATTCTTATGTTTTAGATATACTATATGGATTAATGTCGGTTTATTTATGTGTTTCCCCTGCAGAAGAGGGATGTGTTTGGACCACACAGAGCTCTGGGACGTGTGGACAGACATTCGCTGTAATGAAGGACATCTGCTCATGGACAGGTGAGACGTATTACTTGTGTTTGTGTTGTGTACTTGGCATGTAGGTTACCATCATTTTCTTTTTGGAGGCTCACCCCTCTAGAAAGCAAATGATGGTAACCTAAACGGGTGGGGAAGGGACGGAGGTTCAAAATTTTTATACAGCTAATTTTTTTTTTAACATCAAGAAGCATAACCGCTGCTGGACATCGCTCTGGGACTCAGGGGGGGACCCGAATCATCCTCACCCCTTCATTCACACAACACTCACTCATATCACAGAGCTCTGGCTAGGATCAAACCAGCAACCTCTGAACTGTGAGGCAGTGCTCTTACCAGTGAGCCACAGATCTCTTGTTTGACCAGATGCTGGAACTTATATTTCACTGTTCACCTGCATGTGATTTTACAATAAGCTAGTTAAAGCTTAAGCAGAGACTTTTTCTGACTCTCCCCCACACCACAGGAATCTGGCTGTGATCAAACCAACAACCTCTGAACCGTGAGGCAGTGCTCTTACCAGTGAGCCACAGATCTCTTGTCTGAGCATATGAAGGAACTTATACAGTATTTCATCATTTACCTTTGATTTTACCATAAACCAGCTAATGCTTTGGCAGAGTCTCTCTGTTGGGAGATCACAATCACAACATGCTGAAGTGGGATTTGAACCGTTGTCCTCATCACAGCTTTATTGACAGAGAATGTCTGTTTAGCCGCTTGCACCACCGTGACTCTCACACTGAATCCTGGTGTTTTGGGAAGTTTGACAACAATTGAATCTAAGCAATAGTGGGATTTGAACTTAACACAATGCTTTTATCTCCTGAGCCACTGATATTAGCTTTTTTTCACTTAATTTCTTGGACATTTTAATAAATCACCTAATCTTTTCTAGCAAATTGTCTGCACTTACTTGAATGAAATAACATTGTTTAAACAGTATATGAGAAACTTCATTATTCTTTTTTTAATAGAAAATTAGAGCACAGATTGGAACGGGGCAGTGTGATCAAGAAAAGACCAGAATCAAACACAGGTGAGCCAGCAGCTCTTATATGAAGTGCCAGATGCTTTTGAAACACTGGTTCATGAAGCTTTGAATCTCTTATGAATCTTTCAGTTGAATCAGTGGCCAAGTCACTTGATTTCCATACAACAAGGCTTCATTATATTTTTTTATATTTCTGTGTTTTAACTGATCTCAGGTCAGTTGTATAGTTTAGGCTTGATTTTAGTGACAAACATAAAAAATGGAGAGTGATATTAATAAAACAACACAAATTATACAGACACTTTATCTTAATGATATTTAATTATTTGTAGATGACATTAAATAGATTACACTTTCATGTGAAAACATTCACAATCAGTTTGTAAAAGGTGTCATTTTGGACTTTATTTATTGCATTTAGCGGGTGTCCTCAGCTGCTACAGTCAATCATTTTGTAAATCAGTGATTTATTTAAATTGTTAGAGAGTTTTGAATAGTTCCATGCTTCCCATCACTGCTTGTATGTAAAAGATGACGTCGACACATTACATGACTTACAGTATCAAAATAGTTTGCAGTCCCACCTGAATTATTTAAAACTAAGAAGTATTCCCACTACCTTTTGGTTTTCTCACAGACAGAAGACGACTATCTCCAATGTTCTGAGTTAGAGGGGGTCGATCCAAACGGTAAGAGCCTCATGCTTGTGCAGATTCTGTTTGGCCAAATTAACAACCCCAGTTTAGGTGACTTACTCAAGTTCAACCAGACGTTAATAATCAACCAGACATCATCAGAAGGCAACATACATAAATAGGGTCTTTCCCAAAACCAACACATGCAATCTCTGCATTTGAGCATTGGTCAAATCACAGAGCTTTATTTACACATTTTGAGTTTTAAAAGTATGCACTTTAAAATAAACTTTTAAATGTCAGCTCAACAGACCACACAATTTAGTAATTGTGATGCTTCTAATTAAGTGATAAAAAGCAGCTACCCAAATTAAATATAAATATTAAAATAATTTTACACACTCTGTTTTTCTTGACATCTCTTGATTTTGATGGGGTTATGCTTAACCTTAAATACTGCCCTGATGCAGTATTAGAGATGTGAATGTAGTGTCCATTAAAGACAATGAGCTTCAAGTGGACTAGACCACAAGTGTGGGTATTGGGACAGACCCATAAACAGCAGTTAAGAGCCACCTTCCTCCACCTCCAGATGACACACTCATCCTCGTGGGTGGACCTTCTCCTATGATTCTGTTTGCCTGCAAACCTGTATTTCTTGATTCTGGTCCAGCACTGCACATTTTACTTTTAAATGTTATTGCCAATGCATTTTCAGAAAGCTACATGAACTGATCTGAGTCTATCGGATTAGAGAGACAAACTAAATGTGCAGCACTGTGGGTCCCAGGACTGGAGTTGAGCGCTACAAACAGTCATCATTGTAGATCCATTCCAACAGAAGTCATCTAAAATAAATGAAAGGAAAAAAAAACCAAGAGGTTAATTACTAAATGTTGCATTGCTTCGATTCAGCACTAAGCGCATGATTCCATACATGCTGTATTCAGGGAGTAAAAACAAACCTATATGCCCTATTTAATGTAAGACTAATAATGTATTTGTCTTGTAAGACAATGTATTATATGCAAGACAAATAACTTATTCCCTATTGTTTTACCTGGTCAAACTGAAACCATAAAACTCACTGTCCAGATACTCCTCCTCAAGGGGGAGCTGGTGAATATCTGATCCTGCAGCTATAAATATTTTAATAAAATTAGCAATTAGACACCATTATAGACATTATATCAGTCATTATCTAACAGATTATATATGTCAACAGTCATTTTAATACTGGCTTTAAAATAATTTGTTAAAATCTGTATTACAATCAAGCTTTATTATAAATGCTGCTCGAGTTTGTAAATGAGACTGACAAACAACACATTGAAATCATTGTTTAACTGTGAACAGACATGATACACATGCATTTAAATCAATCAGAACAAATACATCTACTTCACCAAACTAACAGAGTCTCGGAGAATCGTTTGTTCTGTATTTAATGTGTTTACACTTTGACCATGTGCTTTCCAGTTCAATACCACCACACTTCATCTGTTTTACCCCATCAGTTGAGAGCTTGATCTGGGTTCTCTAAACTAGTAGATCCATGTTAATCTGCTGGTCGAGACACTAATAAAATCGTGTTTTTGTTGTAAAATAAATGAAGTTTAAATCACAGACAGCTTTTATCTGCGACTAAAACTAGAAACTGAAATGTAATTTTCCATCCGCGCCACTAGGCGGCGTAAGCGGCTTTACGGTCAGTGTGACAGTTTGACAACATGACGCTTGTTCAAACAACACGTGCAGACCGTTTTAAACACATCTTATGCAGATGACAGCTCAGTGACAATATCTTAATGTCACTAAACAACACATATTTCAGCTCTTCGACAAATAAAACCGACGCGTAATGCGATAAAGAGCATCACTCTTCTCACCTGTAAGTACCTTCATCATACTCTCCACTTCTCTTGCAGTATTCTCATTTAGTCCTTTTTTATTTGCAAGTCATTATTTCGAGGGTGTCTTTAACTTCAAATCTACTGTTTAACTTCAGATCTACTGTTTAAAATAGCTACTTGCTTAGGAAGGTTTATGAAGCTTCTATGAAAGTTGATCAGTCTTTGTTTACATGCTGCTCTCTTGCTGAACTCTCTGTTAGACCATTCAAATAACGAACAGATAGCCTTCTAATATTCATATTGTGAAATAGGAATCTTGTATTATTCTGTGTTGTTGTAGTCTTGCTCTAGGCAATAATCTGCTGTTAACTACTGACCTGTTATTGTTCTTGTTTTACTTTATTAATTGTTTATGATGAACTAAAACCTGACCATAACCTTTCAAGATCAAAATAATGTCAATATTCCAGAGAACCAACAAACATTTGTTTTGTTTTGTCAACAGTCATACTGAAAGAGAGTTTTCTGTTCCGTGTTCTTATCATTTTGTGACATGTGAAACAGTAATTTAATTCTGTCATCGGAACTAAACTGAGAAGAACAGTAGATTGAACCAAAATGATTACTGATACAGCAGTATTTAAGTATAATATGCTTTGCATTATATTTTTCACACTATATAGCTTTAATTTCATATGTAGACAATGTCTGTCTTTATTGTATTACTGTGTCTTATTTTTTATACGTTTCCCCTACAGAACAAGAGATGTGTTTGGACCACACAGAGCTCTGGGACGTGTGGACAGACATTCGCTGTAATGAAGGACATCTGCTCATGGACAGGTGAGACGCATTACTTGTGTTTGTGTTTTATTGTGTACTTGGCATGTAGGTTACCAGCATTTTCTTTTTGGAGGCTCACCCCTCTAGAAAGCAAATGATGGTAACCTAAATGGGTGGGGAAGTGGGCGGAGGGTTCAAATGTTTATATACGCTAATTTTTTTTTTTTTAATATCAAGAAGCATAACCCCTGCTGGACATCGCTCTGGGACTCAGGGGGGGACCCGAATCATCCTCACCCCTTCATTCACACAACACTCACTCATATCGCAGAGCTCTGGCTGGGATTGAACCAGCAACCTCTGAACCATGAGGCAGCGCTCTTACCAGTGAGCCACAGATCTCTTGTTTGAGGTTGTGCTGGAATGTATATTTCACTATTCACCTGTATGTGATTTTACAATAAACCAGTTAAAGCAGAGGCTTTCCTGAATCACCCCCACTCCTTCATACCACAGGACTCTGGCTGGGATTGAACCAGCAACCTCTCACCCGTGAGGCAGCACTCTTACCAGTGAGCCACAGTTCTCTTGTCTCAATGTGTTAAATAACTTATATTTCACCACTCACCTGTGAAATAAACCAGTTAAATTTTGACATGCTGAGGTGGGACTTGAATCCTTGTCTGGATCGCAGCCTTCACTTCCAAGCGCATGTATTTAGCTATATGATGACAATTTAACACAAGCAATAGTGGGATTCGAACTCAGGTCTCCAAGATTAAAAATGCAATGTTTTACCTCCTGAGCCAATGAGTTCGTAGTGCGGTTTGCAAGTTTGTTTCAGGGGTCTTTTTGATGTTATGTTTAGTTACAGCATTAATTAAAGCTGCCAACATACCATAGATTCCACTGTCCGTAAGTAACAGCTGGATTTGAACTCAGGTCTCCAAGATATAAACACAGCCTTTAATCCTCTGAGACACCGACTCTGTGGATTTCAACTGTTTTGACCTTGATATTCTTGAGAACCTTGTGTCATATGATGAAAAATGTAGCTTACATCATTTAAACAGAAAAGAGATTATTGCACTTGTAAAATTTGAACATATGTGTTGTAGTTTTGTTTTTCAAAGACCCGCATTTAAACCACACCATCATGACCGGTTTTTTTTTGTAGTGGGATCTCAGCAAATGCAAAAACACAAGACTCAGTCCACTGAGCTTGAAGGGGCCATTTTTGTCACAAAGAAATATTTAAAAAAATGGAATCTGAACACATTAACTGTGTAAATGTATTTTATGGAGCATTTTGCTTTTATTTACAAGATTTAAGTTGGACTCAAACCTGTGTCTCCAGGAGCTAACAACTCTTTTATGTGTACTAGATATGGTCACAGCTCACCTATTAAAATAAATAAATACATAAAAATAGGTTATGATTACATTTCTTTTGGCTAAAAGCAATTCATTATCCACAGGATTCATCAATGCTCATCTCAGCCTGATCAACTCATTCTCCGTGTTTGTTGAGATTTTGCAGGGGAAGAAGCTGATATCAAATGTGTTTTATGAGTATTAAGTGAAATATTGTACCAAATAGAGTGTTGTGGGAAATAAATCCAATCGATTTATTAACAAATTTCTGTCAGATGTCAGTCTTGTGTTTAAATGCATGAAACTGATAACACAAACACATCATTTGTAAACAACATCATTTGTTTATTGAAATATGAATTAGTAACATAGAACCCGACAAACAAACCCAGCAAGTTTCTAGTAATCCTAAAGCCCTTGATTAGCTGATTAGCTGTTTCAGGTGTTTTCAGTCAGGTTAGAGCTGAACTCAGGGAAGTGGCTCAATTGGAGCAGGATTAGACAGAACTGCCTTTTCCTCCTGCTGCCGGTTTAAATGTATTAATGCAGATACACTTATTGTCCACAAGTGAGAGCTGATACACTGATCTGATCTCATGCATGATGTGCAGTGTACTGAATGTTAATCAGTAAAAAAGACTCCATTATACACAATATAAATGTTTAGTTGTTTTATCAGTCAGTAATTCATAGATTATAGATGTTAACAGTAATTTTTATTTTAATGATCATTTAACTAATGATCAGTGATCAATCCATGGTTTAACATGAATTTGTAGATCTGCAGAAGCCAAACTCTTCTTCCTTCATCTTTAACCTCATGACCATCCAGAGCTCCACATAGAGACTCAGAGCTCCAGATATAGACTCAGAGCTCCAGATAGAGACTCAGAGCTCCAGATAGAGACTCGGAGCTCCAGATACAGACTCGGAGCTCCAGATAGAGACTCGGAGCTCCAGATATAGACTCGGAGCTCCAGATATAGACTCGGAGCTCCAGATAGAGACTCGGAGCTCCAGATACAGACTCGGAGCTCCAGATACAGACTCGGAGCTCCAGATAGAGACTCGGAGCTCCAGATACAGACTCGGAGCTCCAGATATAGATTCGGAGCTCCAGATATAGACTCGGAGCTCCAGATATAGACTCGGAGCTCGAGTAGCTCCAGATATAGACTCGGAGCTCCAGATATAGACTCGGAGCTTCACATCCTCCTCATCAGTGACAGAGAAAGAGCCTCACCAAAAGCTTCCTGATGGAGAAAAGTGAAATGAGAGAAAAAGATTTCAGATGTTTCTGTATCATCAGCAAAAAAGGTGTTAAATTTAAATCACATGACACAGACCATGTAAATTAAATAAATATTTATCTTGGTTATAAGGATCTGCTTTTGACATCTTTGGAATAAAAGAACGTGTCTGGTTATTTTCTGTAATATAAATGGCTATTGTAGGCTAAATGAAAAATAAGATGTATGGTTTTTAAGAAGCACAATCTGAGTGCCATCTTTCAAGCACACATTAGATTTGATCATCAGAGACACTATTTTTTACCTCACTGTCAGATGCTTTTTAAGGGGGAGATGGTGAATCTGATCTCCTACATCTGTTTAATATAAATATTAATATAGACACCATTGTATACATTATATCAGTCATTATCTTACAGATGACGTATGTCAAATCAACAGTCATTTTGATACAGGCTTTAAAACAGTTTGTCCAAATCTGTCCTGCCTTTCAATCAAGCTTTATTATAAAAGCTGGTCCAGTTATTAAACAAGGACACACCAACACATTGAAATCATTGTTTAACAGTGAACAGAAATGATACACATTCATTTATATCAATCAAAACAAATACATCTACTTCACCAAACTAACAGAGTCTCGGAGAATCGTTTGTTCTGTATTTAATGTGTTTACACTTTGACCATGTGCTTTCCAGTTCAATACCACCACACTTCATCTGTTTTACCCCATCAGTTGAGAGCTTGATCTGGGTTCTCTAAACTAGTAGATCCATGTTAATCTGCTGGTCGAGACACTAATAAAATCGTGTTTTTGTTGTAAAATAAATGAAGTTTAAATCACAGACAGCTTTTATCTGCGACTAAAACTAGAAACTGAAATGTAATTTTCCATCCGCGCCACTAGGCGGCGTAAGCGGCTTTACGGTCAGTGTGACAGTTTGACAACATGACGCTTGTTCAAACAACACGTGCAGACCGTTTTAAACACATCTTATGCAGATGACAGCTCAGTGACAATATCTTAATGTCACTAAACAACACATATTTCAGCTCTTCGACAAATAAAACCGACGCGTAATGCGATAAAGAGCATCACTCTTCTCACCTGTAAGTACCTTCATCATACTCTCCACTTCTCTTGCAGTATTCTCAACAAAGTTGGTAAAGTCGCTTTGGGGGTGGGTGTTTTGCAAAGTCATTATATTTCGAAGGTATCTTTAAAGCGGGTTCGAGAATCTACTTGTTTCACTAGTCCGATCGATGTAATTAACCATTCAAATCTGAGGGGGACGTGTTGTAAACTATGCAAAATGGCTAACATAAAGTTAGGTTAGGACTAACTCACTAACTAGTGCTTAGGAATGTTTGATAGAAGCTTCTATGAAAGGTTGATCAGGTCTGTTGTTATCATTCTGGGCGGTGCGCTTAGGCTGAAGGGGGGCGTGCTCTGTTAGACCATTCAAATAACGAACAGATAGCCTTCTAATATTCATATTGTGAAATAGGAATCTTGTATTATTCTGTGTTGTTGTAGTCTTGCTCTAGGCAATAATCTGCTGTTAACTACTGACCTGTTATTGTTCTTGTTTTACTTTATTAATTGTTTATGATGAACTAAAACCTGACCATAACCTTTCAAGATCAAAATAATGTCAATATTCCAGAGAACCAACAAACATTTGTTTTGTTTTGTCAACAGTCATACTGAAAGAGAGTTTTCTGTTCCGTGTTCTTATCATTTTGTGACATGTGAAACAGTAATTTAATTCTGTCATCGGAACTAAACTGAGAAGAACAGTAGATTGAACCAAAATGATTACTGATACAGCAGTATTTAAGTATAATATGCTTTGCATTATATTTTTCACACTATATAGCTTTAATTTCATATGTAGACAATGTCTGTCTTTATTGTATTACTGTGTCTTATTTTTTATACGTTTCCCCTACAGAACAAGAGATGTGTTTGGACCACACAGAGCTCTGGGACGTGTGGACAGACATTCGCTGTAATGAAGGACATCTGCTCATGGACAGGTGAGACGCATTACTTGTGTTTGTGTTTTATTGTGTACTTGGCATGTAGGTTACCATCATTTTCTTTTTGGAGGCTCACCCCTCTAGAAAGCAAATGATGGTAACCTAAACAGGTGGGGAAGGGATGGAGGTTCATAATTTTTATACAGCTAAATTTATTTATTTTTTAATATCAAGAAGCATAACCACTGCTGGACATCACTCTGGGACTCAGGGGGGGACCCGAATCATCCTCACCCCTTCATTCACACAACACTCACTCATATCACAGAGCTCTGGCTGGGATTGAACCAGCAACCTCAGAACCTTGAGGCAGCACTCTTACCAGTGAGCCCTTTTTTTGCACATGACAACACGACATAAACATAAGCAGTAGTGGGATTTGAACTCAGGTCACTATGTAAAAGCCCAATGCTTTATCTCCTGAGCAGCTGAGTCTGTTTTCTTGAGGAGTGTTGTGGATCAAGTTTTATTAAGAGCTTTGTTTTATTTGACACAAAACTTAAGCAACTGCAGGATTTGAATCCAGGCTTTTATGTTTGAAGGCAAATGCTTATCCTCTGTTCCACAGAGTTTGCAATGAAGCAAGGCTTCTTTTAGATAGGTTAAGATAGGTAAATAATTACTGCAATTTTGTGATTTGAACAGGTCTCTGCTATAGATTTGTTCTTTTAAGACCTGCATTTAAAAAAACGGCATATAAAACTGCATGATTTGTTGTTGTAATTTTTGTTACATGGAAATATTAAGAAATGTGGCATTTGATTCCAGACTTAAAAGCAAAAAATCTTAAAAGCAAAAATGTAGTCTCTGAACTAGAGCTTTTGATAATCGGGAATTGCTATGTTTATTTTCAATAATATGAGCTTAGACTTTTGTTTTTCAAGCTTTGCCAGTTTTACTAACATAAATCATTTAATTTCTAGCAGAATATAACGATTTACGGGACTTTTTTGGACAATTATTGACATTGGACTCAAACCTGTATCGTCATGAGCCAACAGCTCTTATAAATGTATTAAAGACACACACACAGCTCACTCTAAAAAAAAAAAAGGACTAATGCATGTGCTCATGATTTTAACATCCTAAATTTGCGTCCTTTCAGCGAAAAAAAGTAATTTATTCACAGCTGGAGGATCCCATGGGATTTATCAATGCTCATCTCAACTTGATCAACTCATTCTAAGCTTGAGCCTCATAGCAGGACTAGAAAGTTGTGTTTATGAGATTTTACAGGGGAAGACGCCGATATCAATTGAGTCATGAGTGGTATATATTGTATTAAATAAGATGTTATGGCACAAGTGATAAAAGTATTATTCGAATCAGTTTATAAAATCATAATCATACCAAAATAAAAGTCTCCAATTAACATTAATGACACAACTTTGAGATTTTTTATTTTAAATTTTTATTTTGTTAAACAGAGAAAAAGTTTATGAAAATCAATCAACCCCCCTCTCTGAAAACATAATTTAGATAGTGGTTTATTTGTATGCAAAATATCACAATGCAAATAATAATAATAAAAAAAGAACACTTATTTTAAATATGTATTACAGTAACTTCAATTTCTTATAAACATTTTGTTTAATCCATCTTGCTTATTTGATTGTGTCATTCATAGGCTCTACAGGCATGTGGCAGGTTAAATTGGCAGATCAGGTGACCTGCCTCTTTTGCAAGTGGGTGTCATTTTATAACATGAAACTCTATTGCTGCTAACCATAAAACTAGTATCCACCCATCTAATTCTTTTCCAGTCCTAATATGAATGTACCACAGATCTATTCAACATATTCAACAAAGATGTGCTTCTGGGTTACAAAATGCAGTTTGTTTTTAGTAAATGTCAAGATCAGTGCAAGTATCTGGTGAGTACGGCACAGCTGAGACCATAGAAACACTTTCTAGGGCACTGGAATGTGTGCTGCACTAAACGTGTAAGAAAAGCTTTCAGATGGAACAATACACGTCTTCAAGGGTTATAAAATCACCCTCTGGAAGAGTTTCCTCAGTCTTTTTGTGTTTGTACACCATTTTTCAATCCTGCTGTCAGGTTACTGCCCCCTTTAAAAGCATCTGGATGATTTCCACAAGGCTAAAATTTAGACAACCTCTGCCCTGAAAACCTAGATTATATATAAGATTCACATGCAGTGGAGAAACGTATTGTCTACATAAATGGCAGATATCTAAGAGAGTTGTCTGATATTGAGAGATTACGTAGCTGTACAAATCTGGGCATATAATAGATTTCTCCAGAGTGGAAGGAGGTCAAGGGGCAGGTGTACATTGTCCACAGGCTGGGGGTAAAACGACGGGTCAGTGCATCGGCCAACCTTAAGCGCAGGTTGCAGCTCGAGCACACTATGTGGTTTGGGCAGCAGGACTACGAGGCAGTCTTCTTGGGTTGATTTGAGGAGGAATGATTTTTGGAGGTTGGAGGCAGGGCCAAAGCAGGTCTTTTGATGGCACTTCGTTCTCCGAGGCGGTCCAGGGATCTTCTCAACTGTTGCTGTGCACCTTGTACCCCAGCCAGCTCCCGCTGATACTGCACATCCAGCGCATGTAGGGTCCTTTCAAGCTGCAGGCTCTGACGCCTCCGAGCGTTAGCCAGGGAACGCTCTGAGATTGACATGAAATATCAACAAAAGGGTTTGAATAAACTAGCCCTTATTGGACTTAATGGAAATTGAAAATAATACAGTAATTGATTAATTAGTATATTAATTTTTGATACCTCGTTCATTGTGTCTTTTCCTTCTTGACAGAGAGATGAAATTGGACATGCCACACTCGTCTGGAAGAGATGAAGATATGCAGGATCCAGTGACAAATCCTGAAAAGTTGAGAACTCACGTCATATTTTTACCTGTTATATAAAGTGAACAGCTTTCAGGGGGGGGGGGAATATGTATATACTACATTTATATATTTTTAGGTTTACATATACAAATCACAAATATATCAGACACTAATATGGAAATTTTGGAAAATTATCAAGAAAATAATACATTAATGCATTTACTCACCCATGGATGTTGCAACAAGCATTAACTGTCTAGAAGCAACCAAATATAATATCCCACCAAGACGATTTTTGTGAATACACAAACTTTTCCTCTCTTTTTCAATCTAAAGATAGGAAAAAAGGCTTCTGAATGTCTGTTAGGTAACCTAACTTTTATAAAGCGACAGTATCTCTTCTGTTCTGAAGGATCGAAACAAAAGACTTGGAGGGGCCAAGTAAGAAAAGAGTGGGCAGAGCTAGTGAGAGAAAGGCAACTCCTCTTCAACTTTACAAAATAATACAGAAAATAAAAGTAAAAAAAAATCTACTTTGCAAGCCAAAAAACTAGTATAATCATAAATATAGCTTTAAAATCAGTGGTAAATGTTACAGCCTTTTTAAAGCAAACTGTGCTTCACATTGAATTTCAAATAAAATGTAAATAAAAGCACAAAAAACATTAGCCAGTTTTCATGCACTTCTTTAATATATCAGTTTTTCATATTCACAACAAATACATTAAGCTCTTTTCCTTTTATATAATACAGTCTTAAATATTTTTACACAGAAATATTTTCTCAGAATTTCATCTATCAAAATGTCTTTTCTTAACCTTTATTTCTTAAGTTGAAACACTTGAAGTCATTTCATTATTTTTTATCTCCATGCCTCCTAGCAAACGGACAGTACCTCCTTTGTACAGCTATTTACAGATGAAAAGAGTCTCCCAAACATTTGTATGATAGTTCTTCACTTGAATGTGAAATTGCACTGGGGGAAGGGGGGGAGGGAGGGGGGCGTTAAAGTGCAGGCAAGGCAACAGAAAGGAATGTGATACGGACGGTTTTTGGTGAAGGCTTAAAAAGCAAATAAAATGGGGGTTTGGGGAGTGAAAGAAAAATGGTTATAGAGAATCTGTATATATATGTGTTTATCTCCGAGTTGTAATTAAACGGGTCCCCAAGTATTCCAGTCAAGAAGGATCGATCCTTCACAAGTCAGACATCTTCAGTAACATTCCCATAGAAAATAAATACAGCATTCTTAAAATACACCTCTACCATCTCCATACGCAACCCACGTTAGGTTTGCCAGCTTAATCTGGTAACAAGTTCATTCAAACGTCTTGTCTTTTTAAATTATACATGTGAAAACAGTGACCACCGTCACGACTCAAAGGATCCGTGGAGCTCCTCTCTCCTTAATGGCAAGTTTAAGTGGCGGAACCAATTCACAGAGCATCGTCCTTATAAAAATAATCGAAAAAAAGAACCAAAATAAATAATCCAATCCATCTCAACAGAAGCAAGAAGATGGGATGCGTGTCTTCGCTTTTGTAACAGAGCACGAGTGGCGAACCAAGCGCAGAGCCTCGGTTATCTGTGCAACATCAAGCATTTTGTGGAGTCGAAAGCAAAAATGCGTCATTTCCTACGAGAAAAAAAGGAGGCAGAGCCACTTATTTCACTACGAAGAGGCCGAAATAACAAAAAGCATCCCTACGAGGGCACTTCCACTATCCACAGTGTCTAGGTGAACTTCAGGGCTACACAGTGCTAGTGTCACTACAGCCCAAAGCTATGCTAGAGGGTTGACGCAGAAGTCTTTGGACCAACTTGAAACGAAGAGTCGCCGCTTTGTCGCCTGTTCGAGTCATAGGGCGAATCGATTTGGTCGAAGATTTAGATAACCGTTCTCCGGCAATGGCGAAGGTGGCATTAGGAGGTTGGATTAAGCTTTGGTTTTTAGTGTCCCATGGCCCTGCCTGCTTTTGAAATCAATTTTCATTCATTTTGCAATCCGGTAACCATGCTTTAACCTCTTCATTATGACAAAATATATTAAGTCTTTAAAAAGGCAAAATTGCTTATCTGCATCACTCATTTATACAAAGTGCACAGACACACTGCGTAATGTCCATTCAGCAAAAAAAAATCACAGAATGAGTGAAGAGAAAATATGTACGATATATAAGATCTATATATATAGGATATATATATATAAACACACCACACCTCTCTGAGAGTTCGAACAACACCGAACAAAAAGTAATACAATTAAAGCAATATAAATTAATGTAACTTTGCAGGCCTGCCTGTATATAACACAAGAAAAACTATATGAAACTTAATGACCCTATGACCCGTGAACAAATATATCAGAATGAATCCAGCGGTGCAAGGTCCAAAGTGTTCGAAAAGAGACTCGGATGAATCGAATCTCAAAAAAAATAAAATAAAAAATCTGTTAACCGTTATGGCCTCAAAGGAATGGCTTCTAATAACAACAGTTAAGCTTAAAGTTGTAGTGAAAAGTACAGAAATACATCTGAAATACGCCCACATTGTTACTCCATAGCAAGGCTTTGTGTTTGCTTTATACAGTGGGTTTTTCTACAAGAAACTTTAAATAATATAACCTTCAGCTACTGTAAGGAGCCGAAACTAAATCAAATTCTCTAGAAGCGCGGAAACCGCTTTGATTTTGCCCACCTCAGACATTTCTGATGGTATTTGTGCCGATCCAAGAGAGGCTAAAAACATTTCCCCAGGCTTCTTTGCGTGGGACATGTGAAATGCAAAATAAAATAAAAAAAATACTAGTTTGCCTTGACAAAGAACTAAAAGAAAAAAACCTACAGAATATTCTAGAATATATATGTGAATATAAAAAAAAAAAGTCTTTTGATGGTTGCTTCATTTACCACTGGTCACAAACTATATCTGTAACTGAAAAAGGGTCTGTTTATCTACAACATATGACCCTTGAGAGAAAAAAAAAATGCTAAAGACCAAAGAAATCTGTATTAATAACTCCACCCACGGGCGACATCTCGTAACAAACTCATTGCAAGAGAAAAAACGTTTCTAAATATCATTCTCCTGACATTCAGCACCTTTCCATGACTGCGACTTGACGTCCTCTTTCTTATGCCAATTTTCCCATCATTCCATGTCACTGGGCCCTGTTTTCTGATTGGCCAGTGCTGTGTGTTGTTCCCCTCCAGGGGCGGAGCAAAGGCGGGGCTTGTGCTCCCAATATCATTCATCCCAAACCCATTTATCTTCCTTCTTGGGGAAAGTTTTTCATCCCCTGCCAAAATCTGTTTGGGTTTGTTTGCCTTTTTCTTTCCAGTGAGCAGCTGTTGGTTTCTCACATCAGTCGTTTTTGTTGTACGCTGCATTATCGAGTTGTCCTTTGTGATGTTTATGACATTTTTGTAAAATCAGCAATGACACCCTGCAGAGATTATTTTTATTTTAAAGCAATTCCATTGAGGCCGTAGCTCTTCGGGTAAAGAGGAAGAAAAACAGCACATTCTTTGAAAACTAGTCCTTTTCTGTGTTATGGATGAACCCACCGTAGGAACACAAGACGTCGTAAAAACTGACAAGGGATGGAGTTTTAGGATTTGCAGCACTATTTAAACGCTGAGAATTCACCTGAAAGGAGACACAAACGACAGATTCGTGTCAGTTTCATACTAATTTAAGCGATACAAGTAAAAAAGGTACAACACTGTTTGTGTACGTGAACTTGCCATAGCCACCAGCCTGGATGGGCGTCTTGGGGGAAGCGCAGGTGTACATGCTGAAGTCCTCTGTCTGGAATCCAGCACGGTTAAGGGACGGTTCAGAAGCGCTGCGGTGGATCTTGGGCAAAGAGCGTGCCAATAACTCAATAGAGGCCAGGATCTGCCATAAATAAATAATGCATATTAAAATAAAAATCATGAGAGCACATGTGTTTGGTGCTCACACTGCACATAGTGTGACCCATTAAATATAACTATGAAAAATAAAAGTGATTAAAAGTAATAATAGTATTATTGCACTTTTAGTTAATTTTAAAAATAATAACAAAAAAATATTATATAAAGTGTGATAATGCTATTAAATAAATTTTTTTTAAATAAAAAAGATTAAATAAAAATTTACCATCATTTTATAGTACTGTACACTTAAAAAAATACACTGCTCACATATTTACATTAACATTTTTTATATGAATTTTCAACATTTTCAAATCTAAAATCAGCAAGCTTTTATTTTGGCGGGTTGCCCGGCAGGTAGGTATACACACTGGCTGTTTTAGCACTGCTGAGTTAAGCGCGTCAGTGAATGAATGAAATGTAACTGTTTTCATTTGTTGTGAAACCGGCAATGCGTAGCCTAGATATATGCTTTCAGTTTTAATGAAAATCTTGTAAAGTATCACAGTTAGTCGATATAATAGAGTGATTGTGCATTAACAGTTGTCAACCATGTCGACCATGAGCGGTCTGAACTTATATATTTATTTTGGTCATGCACGCGCATCTGCACGCCACTTATGGCCACCCTTGTATATTATATAATTATTTTAATTACATATAACATGACCTTTTTATTTATCCAGTGGACAGAGCACAATAGAGTAAGAGTGAAATAATTAAAATATTCATTTTGTGAATTTATTTCAAGACAAAGCCATAGTTTGTTCTGTAAATCACTATTTAATAAGAAAAAGAAATAAAAGAAGAAATTAAATGTTTCCCCCGCTGTACTGAAAACATACCAATTTTGTGTAATGTTACACCAATAATACATATATATTTTACTAGTATTTGAAATCAAACTAATTCAAATTCAAAGCTGCTTTCTGTTAATGCCACTCAGATGCCATCTTGTGGCAACACACCTTGACATAAATCTGCATGCCCATGACAGATGGCAGCCAAATTGGAGAAAGTAGAAGTTTGACAGGTGTTCACAACATTACCTGAGGGAAAAGAGGTCTCTCCTCTCGCTTTTTCTTCAGACAATCTGCCATAAGTCTCTTCATGGCCTTGGGGCAATTACTGCGCACTTTGCTCAGGTCACAAGACAGGTAACCCCGGCCAACCATGAAGATAATCTGGATGAGGAAAGATATGAACATTCATTTCTGCAATTTTCAGATACTGGCAGAAATTTTATTTTTGTACATGACGTACATCCTCTTACTAGTACTTTAACATTCAAAGTTGAATTGATGAGAAAACATCATATGAACTGCTTTGAAGGGATAGTTCACCCAAAATACACTGCTAAGAGGTTCACCTGGTCTCTGTTGTTGATGTTAGAGTAAGGCAGAGCCCCTGACATGAGCTCATAGAGCACAATGCCAAACGCGTAGACATCCGACTGGAAACTGTATGGGTTTTTATCCTGCAGTCTGATCACCTCCGGAGCCTGAAGCAGATCAGCCAAGATGCAGATGTCAGTACAGAAGAAACACTTCTGACATAGTTAAGACATGTTCCTTCACTCACCATCCACAAGATAGAGCCAGAAAGCTGCTCAAACTGATGCGAGCCACTCCAGCGGGATTTCACTGTAGCCAGACCGAAATCACCAATCTTTACTGTTAGGTCCTCATGCAGAAAGATATCTAGGGAGGTGGTGTTAAGGCTAAGAGCATGTAGACGCTAGGGGTTGAACTTCTGATTTTTTTGAAGTCGACTTTTATGTGATGAAAGTCGAGTCGAAGTCGACTAGTCGCTGATGACGTCATTAATGAACAAATAAGTCTGGAGCTGTGACAAACACCTTGTGCACAGCTATGGCATATGACACAGCGCTGCCCACATGGCTGTTGCTCCTATAACAGCTGTTTTATCAGTTCTTTTGTTTTTGGGTTGTTATATTTCTCACAGATTTCTGCTCGTTCTAAATCAGGTACAGATAAAGTAGCACAGTAAAGATTACATTCATATGAATGCATTAGTGAGAGCGATTGCGTGTGTGAATTAATTCTACCTGGCAGCGTCTCTCTACTAGTAGTGAAGCTGTGGAATTTAGTTAAGAAATATATTCTTGAATTTTTCAGTTTCTAAGCTATTTTATTGAGAAATCACAGAATAGTGTTGACAATACATTTCCGCGCTGAATGATTCTGTGCGTGTGATGTAGGCTACAGTGCAGCAGCGCATTAGATTAGAACGGCGATTAATTTGTACAATAAACTGTTTAAAACGTGCATTCTCCCGTTCAGTTTCGAGCATCCAGTAATATAATCACACATGTCTTATGGAGCACTTTCAGAGTATGCATTTATTTGTCATTTGAACTGTTTGGAAACGGAGCGTAAATGTGGAAGTCCTTCAAAGATTTCTTATCCTGTTGCGCCCTCTATAGGACCAGCGACTAGTCAACGTCAAGCTTAAAGCGTCGTGGCAGAGCATTGAAGTCGACTAGTCGGTGCAACCCCTAGTAGACGCACACATATACCTACCAATAGTGACCTGAAAAGATAGATTTATGGATTTTTATATTTCTATAACAATAAAGATTTTTACAAAGGATACTGTTACTCTTCAGATCTCTATGGATGATGGACTTGGCGTGCAGATAGCTGTGGATAAAATAATTTACAAGTGTTAAATTCATGCGTCATAAACTGAGCATTTGAGTATCTGATGCCAGCAGGTTTCACGCTTTCTAGTCAAGACTTAATGGATTCTTTATTTTTAAACATTACATTGACCTAAAAACTTTGGAGTGTCACTCACTCCATGCCCTGAGCCGTCTGACGGGCAATGTCAATCAGCTTGATCATCTCAAACTTGGTCTCGATGATGTGCAGGTGGTGGTAGAGACTCGAGCCTTCACACCACTGTGTAACAATAGCCAGCTGGGGTTTGGTGGTGTAGCCCATGAAGAGCAGGATGTTCACATGGCGGGTTTTCCTGCGGGAGATAAAGAATTTTCAATATGTTTTGACAGAACAACGTTTTGGTAGCACATAATCTCAAAAATGTGAGACTAACATTTAATGACAAGGTTTACAATTAATGAGTTAATTGAATACTTTAAGTTGAAAGATTAAGGCTGCTACTTAAGCCATGTATTTTATGATGAATGATGTTTTTACAAAATGAATTTTTTTTTTACAATACTGCCTTTTTTAATTTCCATCGCTCAATTCCCAAAAGAATGAGACGGCACTAATGATAGAAAAGTCAATAGTCAGTGAAAGGAAGTGCTTAACCCTTATGTTACGTCAATTTTAGAGAATTTCAGTCAAATAAATATTATAAGATTTTGTTTTATTATTTTATAATTTAATTGTGGTCATTTAATTGTTTAGATTTAATATAATGAATAAAATGTAATAATATTTTTTTGCAACCCATGTTACCAAAATTGGTATATAAACCCCTTTGGTTATTCTCTTCTTTTTTTGTTAACAACTGTTTATTGAATTTTCTTCTGGGAATAGCAATATAAAACAAAAAGCAACTGTGCAAATTTAGAACCAATCCCAAACTGGTAGACGGAAAAAAAATAAATAAATGAATAAAAAAATACGTAATAGGTAATAATAATAATAAATGAATTAATAATAATAGATAAATAAATGGCAATAAAATAATTTTTTACAAATATTTTAGAAAAGCTGACACAACATTAAAAGCTGAATGCCATAAATTTACAGTTTTCACATTAGATCCATGTATACAAGAAGTTGAGAGTTCCATCGAAATAATGTCCAACAAATACACAGTCCAGGTCTATATGACGGCTAATTTTCTTTAAGTAAAAATTAAATAAAAAATAAATACAAATTTATAACAAAAAATGAGGTCAAATTATTATATAATTATCGTTACATTTAATTAAAATGTTTAATTTAATTTAGTTAACTTTTTTGCAACCCTGTTACCAACAATTGGGATCGCTTAAATTATGATTTTGATGATTTTCTTCTAATAAAAATAGGGGAAAAAAAAACAAAAATACAATGTTTAAAAATAAAAATGAGTAAATCAAATATTATGAGAATTTTATTATTTTATACTAATTTTACACTTAATATAATTGTTTAATTTAATTTTTTGCAACCCTGTTACCAATAGTTGAGATAGTTTAAAACCCTTTTTATTATTTTCTTCTAATAAAAATTACATTAAAAAAATAAAAAAAACCTATATTGGTTAACCACTACCTAAAACCTACAATTTGGACAGACACTATCCGTGTTTTAAAATGATGAGTAATTTTACGCTCTTACCTGAGGACACCCACTTCATTCTTAAAGGCCTGTAGCTGCTGTGGAGTGGGAGCTGTGACATTCAACATCTTTACCGCCACATCACCTGAGGAGGAAGAAGACACACATTTAGCCTTTTCTGTACATTCCTTTATCATCTTTAGACCAAAACTGTTCTCAGAGGACCTACCGTGCCACTTCCCCTTGTAGACTGTTCCAAAAGAGCCAGATCCTATCCGCTGTCCCAGGGTGATCTGACCTTCTGGGATCTCCCAATCATCGCTGGAGTCCCGTCGACCCAGGGTTTTCTAAATATTAGACAAAATAAATGCCAAAAACCATCTCGAATGACCTTTGAACTGGACTAGATGTGTCAAGTAAGGTCAAGAAATCTTCACCATTTTATTGCGGTCCTCAGATGAAGACGATGGCTTCCGCTCTCTCGGTGGGCAGGGTGATTTGGACACCTTCACATTGGGCAGGGAACCAGGCAGGGAGGCAGGAGGTGTGGCCGACAGGCCTGTTGTGGAGCCTGGCATTACGAGAGGTCGAGAAACAAAGTAAAGTTACTTTAACAGGAAATATGAGAGCCAAAGAAGAGAGAGACAGAGTAAGAGGGGAAGGAGACAGAAGGAAAGGAATAAAATCTTAGAGTCACATGGGGGGAGAAAGAGAGGAAAGGATCACGTCACAGCCCATGCAGTGTGAAATAAGGGGCTGTGAGCAATATATGCCTCGACTGAAGTATACTAACAAATCCTAAGCCACACCCCATATCTCTTTCCCAGTGGAAAACCAAAAAGTATCCCCAAAAATGTCAACAAAAAAAAAGTCACATAGATCTGTACGCAAAAGTACTGCAAGTAGGGATTAAAACAAACAATTCTGGCAGGTATCAATGTTCTTATTGGTAACTAAAACTAATATATATTTTTTTCATTTGTTAAAAAAAAATACTGTTAAATAAAAAACTGTAAGATGAAAATCTTAAACTTAAATAAAAAAGAATATTAGTTATGTTGCCTTGGCAAGTAGCTGATAGAAAATACGTTTAAATTTAAAGACTAAAATTACTAAAACTTAATTTTTTTTAAAGCTAATTAGAAATATAAATTTTATATAAAGCATATAAAATTACTAAAACTTGAATGAAAACAAAAACAGAAAATAAAACCTAATTCAAAATATTAATAAATACTATAAAAATAACACGGTCCAATGCAATAAGCCAATACTTATTTTTACGTTATGGTCAATAACCAATACTAAAATTCAAAACTATTTTGTCTAAACAAATAATAAAAAATAAAATGCTAAATAAAATAAAAAATAAAATTCAATCAAGTCAATTCAGGCATCACAACATAGTGTACAGTATAAAAAAATACTATATATTATTACTGTGCTGTACTGGATATTCATTTTGAGATTTGCTTTTTAAGATTGTTTTTTTATTATTATTTTGTGAGAACTGCATTTTAAGATTACATTTGACTCTTATTATTTGTGTTTCTAAAGAATAACCGAGTGTTAGATAATGGCACATGTGACCTAAATAAAATATACATTATATTTTTAATATTGACCGATTTATTATTATTTAAAAGGGGGCCTGTACTTCTGAAATGTCTGCGAGACACATGTGTCATTCTTTGCTTTACTAAGTGAGTCAAGTGTATTGAGTTGAGGAAAAGTGACTGCAGCCCATCAAACATCAGTGAAAGAGTTTGTGCGAGAGAAGTGGCAGAGAAAGTGAGAATTGAAAGGAGGAGGAGTGAAATTGAAAACACACAAGGTGGAAGACAAACACAGACAGACAGACAGACAGACATGCAAAAGACGAGACAAGGAGTGGGACACAGCCACGCACAAAAGCCTAGCTACCTCTGAACACTGGCTCAGGCTCAAAATCAAAGACAATGTCATTGGGGTGGGAGGACAGAAGGGGGCTTGAGTTCCGTGTTCGGTTCTCCTCAAGCAGCGGGGCGGTGTTGCGAGGGGCTGCAGGCGGGAGAGAGGACAGACACGGGATCACTGGCCCCCGAAGCTCAGGGGCACTTCCGGTCACCCACTACCAAAATCCTGTGTCTACTCTCAGAGGTTGTTTAGAAAAGATCAAGTGAATTATAGGTGACACAGAGCCAGTTTTTCATTATTTCTGTATACAGTCTGTCCTTAAAGGGACAGTTCACCCTAACATGAGAATTGTGTTATCAATTACTCGCCCTTTGTTTTATGGAAAAGAGCAGCTCGAAAATTCTTCTAAACATCTCCTTTTACCTTCCACAGAAAAAAAAAAAAAGTCATACAGGTTTGGAACGACACCAGGCTGAGTAAATGATGACTGAATTTTCATTTTTGGGTGAACTGTCTCTTTAAAATGATTTCTGAAGGATCATGTTTGAAGAGAAGGGAGGACAGGGGCGGGTTTTGAGAACACAGATTAGGAATTAGTAGTTTACAGCAGGCCAGTAGTGATAAAGAAAAGGGCTGAAGCAATTCACAAGCGGGCAGGGGAGAGAAAGGCCTGTTTGTCAGCTTTTACTAGCAGGCAGAGTGAAATGGATCAGCTATCCCAAACTTCTAAGGCCAATGACACAGAGACAGCACAAAGACATGGGATGATGGAAAGCCATTTGAATTCGGTGTGTCTTAGTGTATGTTTTCTGTTTCGGACAACACTTACCTCCATCTGACCTCGGTAAGCCTTGATCACGGATCAAATCCTGTACAGAAATAACACAAATTAGCAGGGAATTGGGGAGACCAGAGCAATTGTAACATTTTGTGCTTTTTGCTTACTACAAATGTACCTTACGTTTTTTGGGGGGTATAAGAAACTTCTATATTAATAAGACTTAAAATAAACAAGATTATATGGTTGAGGGCACTTAATGTAAACACATTTAATAATAAATAATATTAATTTAAATAAATTATAATATAATGCATCTAAAATAAAAGAACACTTCAAATATGATCAATATTAATATTACTGGATGCTAATTTTTCAGATTCAGGAAGTGCAAAGTAACGACATTTTTAAGTTGGGCCTATAACATTAAAATGGATTAAATCCTTTTGACTAAAATATATTGGTTAGCTGGCCAACTGTCCAGTTCTCACATCAATGTTGACCGGCTCGATGGTGTTGATATGGACGTTAGGGGCTGAGGAAGAGCGATCCCTCTGGCCAAACTGGTTGCGGTGGTCCTCCTCTCCAGGTCTAAAGGACTGTGGGATAGGGATGGATTTGGATGGGGACACAGTAGGATGGCACAGAGACCTGGAGAAAACAGAGACAGGAGAGTACAATGTAATTCTGCACAATACACGATTAAAAGCCACCTACACACTACAGTATATAATTAATGTGACCCTTAATGTGACAGTTTCTCAAATAAAAGTTACATAGCAGATACATTATACATACACACTACCATTCAAAAGTTTGTTTGTTTTTCTGAAAGAAATTAACACTTTTATTCAGCAAGGATGCATTAAATTGCATCAAAATTGAGAGTAAAGACATTTATAATGCTACAAAAGACAACTACTTCAAATAAATACTTTCCCTTTTAACTCTATTTATTGAGGATTCTGAATAAATATTCCAGTTTCCTCAAAAATATTAAGCAAAACTCTTTTTAACATTGATAATAATCAGAAATGTTTCTTGAGCACCAACTCAGCATATTAGAATGATTTCTGAAGGATCATGTGGCACTGAAGACTGGAGTAATAACCGCTGAAAATCTTTGTCATCACAGGAACAAATTACATTTATTTAAAAATTATTTTGAATTGTAAAAACATTTCACAATATTACTGATTTTAATGTATTTTTTGATCAAATAAATGCAGCCGTGCTGAGCAGAAGAGACTTCTTTCTGAAACATTACAACCCCAAACTTCAGCGAACAGTAGGCATTTAAAAAGGAATATAAATATATATGATTAATTAATCAAATCATATAAATATAGATTATAATTTATAACTTGGTGTACATTCATATAAATATAATTATATGTACTCATCGTATTTATTATTAAGATATACTCTACTTCTATATTTATTATTAAGATATACTACATGGTCATGTGGACTAAAATCTTACCCAGTGGACTCGGATGGACACATCTCTGACAGGGGTGTCGTGCCCTCTGATGACGCCTCCTCCTGGGTAATAGGGTGGTACACCAGAAATTTTGATGCCAGCAATAAACTAAATAACAAAATTATAAACAAAAAATGATAACATCAGTACAAATAAATTATGCATAAGCATCACTTACCCAAAGCACATTGGACTATTTCCAATTGGACAAACTATACACAAGACATGTAAACCATTTCAAATATGGTGAACACTAATATGTAAGAAATAAACATTCTTTTATTTGACACATTATTCACATTCTTTATTTAACTGTGCATCCTGCATGGAGCAAATGTCACCCTTTTATGCATAATGCAGAAGTGAAACATCACCCATGAACACTCACTCCAGCTGATCGTAGTTGACACACATGAGCGGGACCTCTGTGCTGCAGCGCTGGTGGAACTTGTAGCCGCACGTCTGGCAGCGGAAGCCCTGAAACAGCAGCTTCCGGCAAAAGTCACAGAAGGCCAGCGTGAAGAAGGTCTTTCGCACCTGTTGAGTCACCAAATAACACTTACAGTCATTACAAAGAATCTGAATGCTTCCAAAAAACAATATATATTACGGTCAGGGTGGATGAGAAAAGAGCTCAACATGTCTTTAATGTGTCAAGGTGAATTTAAGAAGAGTAAAATCAAGAATAGAAATGACCACACCAATGACATGTCAACTGTCGGCTCTAACGTCCTCCTTTTTGTCATTTCAGATCGATTTTAAGCCCCAGTTTGTGGTCAGCTTCATCATACTCACAAAATTATGGGTCGTCAGTGGCACATTCTCTAAAACCTCGACATGAAGCTCCTCCCCTGTCAACCAGGAAATGTCTGTGTCCCAGCCAATAGGCCTCTTCTCCCTAATGTGGGCGGGACAGTCATTAAATATGAAGTACTGCTCGCAGTGTGACATAGCCTTGGCTTGTTTTTGCAGTAATGATGGTAATGTGCGCATTCAGAATACAGTTCTTACCCATCCTGAACCCTGTAAACCGCACAGCATTCTGGGATCAGGCCTCGCATCATCAGAGCCTTCTTTAAGGAGTCTCTCACCGTCATCCCACAACGAGCTGGAACCTGAAACACACATGTAAACCACTTACTCAAGTCACTTTCATCTCTTACAGTGAGACTGTGGTTGCGTCTGGGTGTGTTTGATTTCTTGGCTCCAACTCATTCTGCCGCATCTCTTTGCTAAACCAACAGAGACAAGCTGAGCACATAATCAAAATAAAGGGGGCCACCTACATTGGCTCATTTCCCATGGAGTCCCGGCGCTCTACAATCTGGTTGGAGTGGAAATTCCTTCCAGAAGCCCTTCCTTTCTAAACCCTGCCTATAACCGTACTGTGAAGTATGGTCGAAATATCCTACCATCTCCGTTCATAACAACAATTCTAAAATCCACTCATGGGCAAAATATTACTGACATAATACACCTCCTTTTTTTCCCATCAGAGCCCTTACCTAATGCTCTGTCATCAGGCCAGTATCATAATAGCAGTGTGCAGCATTTACATTATAGTGTTTAGTTATAATAATATTTTGAATTCTCTTTTATTTTAGTTTTTCAGTTTTCAATTTAATTTTGTCACATGCTTGTCATTTTATTAGTTTAAGATTTTTAACTATGTTTTTAGTACAATATATTTTTGCATATATTTTACTAGTATTATTTACATACTATTATAGTAGTTTGAATTCCTTTTTATATTAGGTTTTAGCTATGATTTATTAGTGGTAATTTATTGTTATATTATATTGTATTCTTACACAATATAGTATTAGTCTCTTTTTAATTAGTTTTTATTTTATATTTTCAGTTTTCATTTTAGTTCTGTCATGCTTTTCTCGTTTTTTATTCGGTTTGTTTTTAGATTGATATAGCTATCTTTTCTTGTGTGTTATTTTAGTATTATTTACATACTATTATAGTATTTACTAATATTTTGATTTAGCTTTTATTTTTATTTTTATATTTCTACTTTTCCTTTTAATTTGAGTTGTGCCATATGCTTTTGTCATTTATTATTTTGTTTTTTTTAAGCTTTCTAAAGTTTTCATTTATTTTATATTATTATTAGTATTATTTACATAGTATTTAGAAATATTTTGAATTTGCTTTTTTTAATTTCAGATTTTTTATATTTTTTATTTTAATCTGTTTTTCTCATTTTTATTAGTTTAGTTTTTTTAAAAGATTTCTTTAGTTAACAAAAACCACTTCATTAGACATTTTAGTGAAAAACAACTACATTTTTAATCTGTAAATCACATAAAGCTACTGTATAACTTCAGAGATCTTGTTATATGGACTGTTTTCCTTCCTACTTTTTAGTATTGTATGGCAGAGAGAAGCCTGAACATTCTGCAGAATAACTCCTCCTTTTTTATTTTTTTAGGTTTTTACTAGGACTGTAACACATTATCGATTGTAATGTAAATAATTACTCACATCATGCAAATTATTTGAATTATGTTCATCATTCACACTAAATGATCTACATATAAAAGTGAAACAGTACCAAACAACAAGCAATAACCAACAACAACAACAACAACTCACCACTGTCCTCTGTTTGTTTGGCAGGAAAACCCTTACGATGGGTTTTTGGGGCGAGCGGGGATTTCCCCGTGTCATGTCTGTGGGGGTCTGCAGGACAGCCAAGGTGTTTGGGGCGGCAGGGGCGCTCTGGACGCCCGGTCCCTTCACATCCAGCTGGGTGGGTGTGGGCGAGGAGCAGAACTCTGTTCCGTTCCCAATGGCCTCCAAAAGCTGCTGCTCCCGCTGCTGCAATGCATCTAGCTTACTAGTGTACTCTTCATAGGCCTGTGGCATGGAGGAAATCAATCATGAATACTTTATGAACATGTTTCACATAAATGCTCATGTTTTGAAGCTGTTGAAGGATAAAAATCTGAGGTTATGCATTAGCCGCTATTGCATACACAGAAACTAAAGGCCTTATCAGTTCCTTTGAATTTATTCAGTCATTTCAAACATTAGGGAAATGATTTGCCAGAATCCCTAGATAGGCGGCTGCCTAGCTGTAAAGTGATCAATGTTCTATGTAGGCAAAAACTATGAGTTACATATATATAGTTTTCCATTATCATGTTGCTAAGCTAACAACAATTAGTATAAAAGCATATTCACACATTCATATTTAGAAAACTAGATTTGACTAATTCTAAATACTTTTATAAATATTAAATGAATTATATTTCAATTAATTGCTCCCACCTGCTTATATATGGATTTCTGCACTATGCTTGTTGCAATGCATTATGGGATGGATACTTAGGATGCCCCCATAGAATTTGACTAAAAAGGCATTTTCAACTTTTAGACTTTTTTTTTTTTATGTGTCTATGATGCCTTAAAATGCTACCTACATAGGCGGCTTTCTAGATTTTGAAACAAAGCCCAAAAGTTAATTGTAACTACAGATGGCGTAAAAAATTCCAGTTACTTTATTCATGATATTCTTCATTTATAACATCATGTATCTTTCAAAATGAACATTTTTGGTATAGTAAAACATCTTTATATTACTTTCACATCACACTCATGACAGCAACTCGTTTGTCGGGCCAACTCACCTCCAGGTATATAGATGGCGGATTGTGTTCTCCTCCAAACTTATCTAAAAGCGCTTCTAGGTGCTCTTGGGTTAACTTAATCATCTGTTTGATGTTCCATATCTGCAAATAAAATTAGAGTTAGCAAACCAATTTTCCCAGCTTCCTTTCCTAGCTGATTCCTAGATTGATCAGATCTTTGAACTTCACTATACATGAGTAAGGACCTAATTTTCAGGCTAAATCTAATAAACGGAATCATTTGCTTGTCTTCACTAAGCTGTAAAATCTGACACTGACGGCTGTCTCTAGCCCTGCCCACAGAAACTGTGATATAGTGATTAAATCTGAGGTGTGAAGTAAACAGACAGTGAGCATTAGCAAAGAAACTGCTGCAAAATGCTTCAACTTAAACTGAAGTGTATTTTTTTTGTTAAATACTTTGTCCAGTCTCAAACTTAAATTGCAGAGACAATTTTAAGCCGTTCATAGACTTATTTTCCTGAAAACCGCCAACACTCTGGCACTTTCCAAACCTGACACGGCGGTATTGTCTCAACCAATGGTGTGTGTGTTGGGGGCGGGACTATCCTTGTGTCTGACCAATGGAAACAGGAGATCTTCAGGAGACCTTTTATTTTTTGGCAATCGACCCTTCTTAGAAGAATTATGCATTTTATGCAACTTTAAATGTACAAAAATCTGACATTCACAACCATAATATGAATATGTTTAAACATTTGAGGCTATTTATCAGGAGATGATTGATCTAAAAATGTTAGTTCTTGAAGATTTTAATTGCAGCACATTTTAAAAACCATTGGTGTGCCTGAGGTCATGACTGTGGGCAACTGCAATTTGGGAAAAAGTACTACCACATCCAATATTAGAAACTTTTCTCTCTTAATTTAAAGTACTACAAAATTACAGCCAAGCATTTGCTCAAGGAAACGTGCAAGCAATGCACTTGTTCCAAATAGCCAATAAACATTTTTCAAGTTTGCCAAGCAATACAAGCAGCATCATAAAATACTCCAAGTTCACTGGAAAATGTTCTAGCCCAAGTAAACACAATCTGACAGTGCTACAAAGCTTTACAAGTAAACTTTATTATGATCACCATTTGGAGAAACAATTTTCCAGCAGACTGTCAAGAAACTCGGAATGCCTCTACGTTCCTTGAAATAGCATATTTAAGTACATCTAACTTTAGTTCTGATTAAAAATCCTGCATTCCGAGAGTCAAGCTGCCACTTGATTCTTAATCAACAGTGCAGATAAACTGGCTCTACTAGTCAAATTAGTGCGAAAAAAGGCTAAAAGGCATCTGTGACAAGGGACTTTCTCAGTAGACTTGCCAGTATAAACTCCTGAAAGACAAAGATTGCTGACAGTTTCTTAAACAGACATTTGTTACAAGCCTTTCTTTTAAAGCAAACCCCATGTGGTAATAGACTGAGTGTTTCCAACATGATGCAGCATAACCGAGACAGTTTAAAATAGCTCAATACATGTGAAATAATTGCAGCCATCTACAACTTCTCTACAAAGAGGCTCAACAATGAAAATTCTGCCATCATTTAGGCCTACTCATCCTCATGCCATTTCAAACCTTATGACTTTCTTTTTATATATATGTACAACACAGCAGCAGAAATTTTGAAGAATATCGTTTTTTCCCCTTCAAAAAAAATTACAAAAAAAAAAAAGGAACTGGCATTTTACACTTGAAAAAATATGCAAACACCAAAAAAAAGTAGTCCATATGACTTGCATTTGACTTGTGAAGTCATACAATTTCACTATATAAAAGACAAACTGAAAATATTTGAATGATTTGATAATGAATTGGACTGAACCAATTCCCAAGTTCAATTCGATCCTGTTACCAACCCACTGGAATATAATAGGCTATATCATATAACATGATACTTTTATGATGCTTTTGAATCTCTTTTCAACCATAAAAGCTCCAGTGTAATTGTATCAAAACAAAAGATCATTACATTCTTCCAAATGTATCTTTTATACAAGTCATAGCTGTAGAACTACACAATGAGAAGTTTATGTTCCTTCAACATTCATGTCAGTAATGCAGCAATGTGAAAACTCACTTATGCCAAATATTCAAGATTCCGGGTCAATGTAAAAGTTCAGGATCTCCCATTGCAAACCCTATCAAACTATTCTTTATTGGGAAGATATGATGTGAACTCTTCAAAGTCTAATGTGGTTATGGCAGTGACCATCAATAAAACTACTAACTAAGTTCATGGACTCTTCAATCGGATGCAATCATGCTCCATTCTTTAACAATACCACATTTTCACTTCAAGTATGAGTAAAAAAGGTAATAAATTAAATATAGATGCCCTTTTAAAAAGAAGCAAGACAAGTCCTGTGTATAATCGGACAGTATAGCCGTTACAGGAGCCAGCAGTACAATTAATCTAATTACCACTAAGCACTCCTACAATGATAATTTACACAAGCTGCTCTTTAATCCAACTAGTCTGCCAGCAAAAATCCATGTTAAATTCGTAGGAGAGTTTAGAAAAATGCTAGATGGTTTCTAGATAGCTTGAGAAGAAAGAAACCAGCTGTAATGTTCCAGAAACACAGCTACCTTTTGGTAAAACTGTTTTTGGATTATTGTAGCTGGTTTAAAGCTTGCATGTAGAGCATCAACTAACCAGCTAGTAATAGGTGGTTTCAGGAACATTGTAGATGCTCCAACCTGGTCAACCAGGCTCCAAAATACAGCTAAAGTTACTAACTTAAACTGGACGTTCCTGCAGGGTGCAGAATGTACCCACGAAATACCCCAGTGTGTACATCGAACAGCAAAGACCCCCTATAGCAGCAGAAGTGATTTGTGCAGACAGTCAGCTGACAGCTTAGAAGAAAGATGCACAATGCAATAAATTTGCACGGGATCAAAAATAAATGTAGAACGTTAGCAGGACCAAATGCACGAGCACATATGACACCCCCCCCCCCCCCCCCCCCCCCCCCCCCCCCCCCCCCCCCCCACTGCAGATTTAAATGTAAATGCATTCGAACGCAGACTCAGCTCGCGCCAGCTGGTGACACAAAGGAGATAAAACAATGCATGCGAGCCGTTAATATTCCCCGTTGCATCTGTAGTTTCCCATTAATAAGATGCATCGCAAGGTGAGATATGTAGCATGCATGGGGGGGGGGGGGGTAAAGCCAATGAAACACGAACAGGCCTTATGATAAACATTGGCTCAGAGAACTGCAATGAGAAAATTATAAATGGCGTCATTCGGAAATGCACCTTGCGAAAATGCATAAGCGCACGATATAAGATTTGCTCTACTATATATATATATATAGTGCATCATCTCGCCCCCTGCAATGCATTGCATCCCCACACGATCCGTATTACAGCCGGTGTTTCCTGAACATCTCCATTCAGCCCAGCTCCGCTCAACACCCGAGTTCTCCTTCAACCCTGACTCCCCCATTGTACCTCCTCGGGAATGTCCTGTTGACATTCGGGGATCGCCGCTCCTCCGGGACAGGCGGGTTCGAGCCCCGCGCCCAGCTCGTCCAGTCCCGGGTCCCGCTCCGGATCGCGGTTCATGGTGTCTCCGTTGAAGACGGGCGGTGGGGACTCGGCGCTGCTCAACGCCGCCATTTTAAACCACGAGAAACCGAGTGGAAAATAATAGAGGAAAGAAACAGAGAACGAGACAGGAGGGGGAGACAGATTCACCAAGTGTAAATCCGTAGAGGGGTAAATGGGGATACTGGACGCCGACCAGTGCGCTAATATTAAAGTGTAAATTATAATGTCACAAATTTGTTTCAGCTATGTGGTTCATGCAACTTAAATGATCCCTTCTTATGTTAACAGCCTATCAGGTTGACCATATATAAAGGTAACTTTTATCTAATAACTCCAAAAAGCTTGATTTTAAGCCAAAAGCTCTGCATATAAACATTAATATTTATGTATATCACCTGACTAAACACTAAGCAGTCAATCCAACATGATCTCACATCACTATCAGGTGGCCAGAGGGGTACAATTTTCTGAAGAAATAATAATTAACCCTATAAAGTCTACTGTATCATATTTAGTGTCTACATTTCTAAGGCCTCTCAGCATTATCAAAACTTCGCTGAAAATTTTTTCGATGTGCCTTCTGATAGTTCATACTTTTTAGTAAGTAAGGCCTTTAGTAGATAATATCATCTTATCTATATATGGGCATTACTTAATTATGTTTGCCCCTCATAATTACAACTATAAGGGTAAATTCACTGTAGGGTGCCTTTGGTGTACATAACTCTTTGCCATGCATTAACTTAACAACAATTACTATGAAAGGGGTGTTATATTAGGCTAAGTTTTTTATATTCATAACAAAAGCTTACTTGGCTCTTTAGATACATTTCCATATATATATATATTTTTTTAATAAAAGGATGTGTGTTATTTTGCTATATCTCGTGCATTGCTCATTAAATTTGAATGATAGTAGAATATTGTCAAATCATAAAATAAAATAAAAAATTCTCTATTAATATTTCGTTAAATAAGCGATTACTCAATTTGAGTTTATTGATCATTTGGTAATAAAAACGATATTTAATAAAAAAAAGAAGAGTTTGTCCATGTCCAATTTTTTTTTTTAATAACCGTTTAGGAAAGGGACATCATACCTTTCAAAAAATATAATTTGCATCTTAATATTGCAATAAAAATGTATTTAACTGTAATATATATATCCATGACAGGGTGGACATATCTTATGGTTTATGCTTCGAATAATGGCCCATAATTATCTAAATGAATAAAAATTGTGTGGGAGCTCAGCTAATATGTTTCTATAGTACTTGAGTGTCTACTATTTATGATATGATATAAAGTGAATGGGAAATTAAAACCAAAATGTTATTGTGAGGTTGAAAGGCACTCTATGGTGATATTGACCCATAAAGCATTGATTAAAAAAAGTTAAATAAGAAGTAAATACTAGGAAGTATTATGAGGAGATAAAGAGTGACAACAGATATTTGTTTTTTTATGTAAGTAGTCTGCTATACTCCATAAAAATCGGTTTACAATACCAAGCTAATAGAATTTCAGAATTGCAATTCATTTAAATAACAACTGCACCAAATTTGCATATGTTTACTAAAGGTATAAGTGGAGAGCTCCAGATTATGATGCGCCCTATATATACTATAGGACCATAAAATCCCGGATTTATGCAAATATGATAACAAAGCACATATACACTTTTTTTTCTAGCCAAAAACATAGTAACTGTTTCTTTCTTATTCTTCAAGATACATATGAAAATTCTGATTACTACCCAAATGTGTATAGGAATACAGCAGCTGGCATATACCTGCATTAGGCAGAAAAGACATATGCACATAATTATTTCAATAGCTGTGGAGCATGCAAATAAATTTCTTCAGAATAAAGGACCAGGATATGAACATTAATCAGAAGATGATTTGGCTGTAATAGTGGTCAATGTCCCGACTACGTAAGGTTTTAAGTCACACCAGATGTTCAACTTTGACATGGGATTGTTAACTATTAAATGCTGCAGTTGTTTTTATGACCATAATTGCGTGCAAATATAGTTAAAATGTACAAAGAGAGAAAAGATGCAAGTCACGATGACTTCAAAAAAATGTCCAGTACAATTATTCAAGTATTTTGCACTCTTGCAAGATGACTGATGCTCAGAAAATTAAAAACCATCCCATTTAATAAGTTAGACAATTCTAGAAAATAGACCATGGAACAGGAACCCAATCTGGTGAACAAGAAATTGATGACCGCTTCACCTATCATTGGAACAGATTTTTTTTTTAAAAAGTGAAGTGACATGTGGCCAAGTATGGTGACCCATACTCGGAATTAGTGCTCTGCATTTATCCCATCCAAAGTGCACACACACACCCGGAGCAGTGGGCAGCCATTTTATGCTGTGGCCCCAAAGAGCAGTTGGGGGTTCGGTGCCTTGCTCAAGGGAACCTCAGTCGTGGTATTAAAGGGGTCATATGATGCTGCTAAAAATAACATTATTTTGTGTATTTGGTGTAATGAAATGTGTTTATGTGGTTTAAGGTTAAAAAAACACATTATTTTCCACATACTGTACATTATTGTTTCTCCTCTATGCCCCGTCTTTTTGAACGCGTCGATTTTTACAAAGCTCATCGTTCTGAGAAGCGAGGTGTGCTGTGATTGGCCAGCTATCCAGTGCGTTGTGATTGGCCGAACACCTCAAGCGTGTGACGGAAATGTTACGCCCCTTACCATATTGTGATCATAGTTGCCAAGTCCACGTATTATACGCGACTTTGGGCTTCTTTTTTTGTAAAGTGGCGTGAAAAAATCCCGGGTCGCGGTTTTTTGGGCTTATTTAAAAAATATGGTTGCTTGTTAGGAAAATCTGACAAGCAACTTCGTTTCTTTATTTATTTATTTTCCATATTCTCCAATGCATTGGTTGACACTCTGTCTGCTCACAGTTAATAGCCAACCAGTGCAATAATATAAGTTCTGCAGCTGAATTTGCCAAATGTTCCGCCCCCTCATTGGAGAAAATCACGTTCAAAAAGAAGGCGCGTGACGCTGTAATCCAAGCGATGATAGAAGTAGACGTAGAGGAGTGGGATGACTTTCTTTTAGCCTAATTTTTACAATGTTTTTGTAAAGTATTAATTATCATGGGCTGTAATAAAAAACAAGTAGTCCTATACTAATACTAAAACTATATAGCCTATACATTTGGTTCGAATAGCCAATATTTTAGTAGGCTATAAATACGTGGCTGTGTTATAGCTCCCCTTTGAAGCTCTTGTGTTTTTTCTCCTTTTCCATCTCTCCAATCCTATTCTGCACAGGTGATTGGAGATGAGTTTTGTTCTCACTTTGTTGCAGTTTGCTGATTTTTGTAAAAATAGCTTCTGTTTTTGCTTTTCAGATAAAAGAGTGGTTTCAGTTTAATATGTTGCAGGTTCATTTATTGGTAATAAATAATTGATAATAAATCATATTGATGATAAATATTGGGCTTGTTTTGGGCTTTTTTTTAAAGCTGCGGTTGCTTATTTATCTTGCGAGAGTTGGCAACAGTGATTGTGATGCCTGCGGCAACCACATGTGACGACCCCGGGCTGGACTCCGCTTCGTCCACGGTGAAAGCTGATCCAGCGATCCACAACGCGAAGTTGATGTATTTCCTCAGCGACCATCACGGATCAGCTCCAGTCATGACGAAGCCATATCGTCCTCTTTGGAAAGCCAAACAAAGTAGTTTAGCTTTCACAACAAAGCACACGGCGCCTTCACGACATGGCGGCGGCGGCAACAATACTACAGCGAGAATAAAAGTGACGCCTTCTTTCTTTGCGTGAACATCTGTGCGGCGTTATGCAAATCTTCCCACATAGTGAGGTAGATATGTGGGGGCGTGTTCGAACGAGCTGTTTTAGGTAGGTATGGCTGACTCTTAACTTTTATAAAGAATATCTCTTTGGATTTGAGACTTTAATCTTTGCAACTTTACAAATCTTCTTTATGCACCAAGAGCTTGTAACACTCCAAAGAGAAAGGAAAAATTGAAATCGCATCATATGTCCCCTTTAAGATGCCTTTTTATCATATTAGGGAAAAAATTATCGGATATAGGCAGGTTTACGGAATAGCATGTCTCCCACAATCAAAATTATTGCTACACATGCATAATTTCTAACATGATCCTGATTGACTTATTTCCATTATGGGTCCATTACAATATCTGGTGTATTGATTTGTTGGCACAAATGTAGCAATTTAAAATGAATTATTTCTTGTATGTAGCCCAAGCTTTGGCCTAAGGGTTTATGGCTCTTGCAGTGTAGTCTTAGGAAAACAAACCTAAGAGGTGTTGGTGAGGTATGCTGAGGATGTCCCAACATTGTAAATTCAGCATGTGTGTTTTTGTTTCACCATCATCTCTGCTAATAGAACATATCACACCACAGTCACAAACATGTCCTGTTGTCCATACAGGTACAACTCGTGTACAGAGCTTCTTCATCAGATTCTCCATTCATAATGTCCTTTCATAAATAATAGATAAAATGTGCTGGTCTACTTCTTCTTTGCGGCTCTCTTCCCTTCTCCCTTCTTGGGTTTTCCTTTACCCCGCAGTTTTCTCAAGCGCCTCATTTCCTCCTTGAAATCCTGGTGCTCATCCCTAAAACAATAGCAAAGAACCGTTAACTGCACAAACAGCAGAATTTGAAGATCAAATGTTCAGAGGTGCACTATAACCAGAGCTTACCTGAAAAGCCCCATGAATCTGAGTTTCTGAGTCATTGAATAGTAGATCTTGTGTGGGGGGTACCAGTTATACACTTCTTTTCTCTGGGCCAGCGGGGGTTCTTTAAACAACTCTACCACTTTCATGGATTTGGAGTCTGTGTGACGGGCCACATCTCCAAATATCCGGGCGCTTAGACGGGCCATGCGCAGGGCATAGCTAGACAGACCAGCCATCTTCACCTAACAGAGTATACACAGATAAATGCATAGAATGACAATATCTTATCATTTCTATGAATGCTTTAATGGAAATAAAAAATAATACTATTTTAATATCTTTAAAACACAGTCGTGCATTTAAGAGTCTGCAGTTGCTTTGTATATAAACCTAAGTTAGCAGATAACAGGTCTAAAATGTATATTCTTACCCTTTCAAAAATCCCGAAAGAAGCAGTCGAGGTCCAAAAATATATGCTTAATTATAAAAGACATGAAGTATTGGCAAAATATATTCAGTAACTATTTTGAATATTCGTTTATGGTTAGCTGACAGTTCAACCTTCATACGCTCAAACACACAGTGCGGAACGTGAATGCCGCGCATGCGCGTAGCATCGAAATGTGGTTTAATAGCTCAAGCGCTGTGCGTTTTTCACACTTCCCCCAGGTTACATTTTATAAAAAAGAGCCTTACATTTAGTCAATTTTAAATACCTTTTTAGCTTGAATTACTTAGCTAGCCTCTTCACTGTAGAAAAGATCTTGTGCGTCACAGGAAGTCGTACGCCTGTGTAATCATTCCGTATGCGAATATTTGCCAAGATAAGAGTTCTGTCGAAGTCTGTGTGTGCTGTAATTATTTAATCATTAGAATAACTTGGTGGATAACTTTATAGAATAACGTATACCTATTTATTTAAATTGAACATTAATGTTAACAGTTTCGTTATTAAATTTCTTTATTAAATCGAAAACCCAACCATTGAGCATATGATTATTGGACAAGTCATTCAAAAAAGACTTCTTTGAGCCCTATTATTCTTCTTCTAATTATTATTCTCATATAAAACGTTTTAAAACCACCCTTTAAGGGCTGCGTAACGAACACTAGATTTGTTCTGATATCTTTGTGCACTAGATGGCGATATATGCATTAAAGTAATTTAAAACAGGAGGAAAGCACACATAGCCTATGATATAAATAAATAAATTGATGGACAGCTCTCTGGATTAGCATGACAATCACGTTTTTCTTTTCCTTCCAGAGGATGTATCTATTAACACAATTCGGGGGACAAAAAAAGGAACAAGATAACACATCCTCAAATAGCACAAGACAAATTGCCTTGTGTATATCGGCTGCATTTGTTCGATTACATTGTTCATTTTTCACTGTTAGCTGCAAAGTTCCAAACAAACTTTGCCTCATTTTAAAATGTAGCTAATTAAAATGTAGCTATCAAGCTGTCATTCATACTGTCCTAGAGACAACAATTACAGTCCAATAAAATTCAATAAAGAAAAGACATCTCAGAATGTGTAATAAGAGTCAATCCAATGCATCCAAGTCAATATTATGCGGTTTCAGACCCATTTAGCAAATTATGTCACATTCAATATTTCAGTCTGTCAGTAGTAGCCTTTGCCTAAAATATGGCATAAAGCTCCACTTTATTTCCAGTTTTCCTCAATTCTGAGACAAATACCTGACATTATTTTCACTCGGATGCTGACTTTTAAATGCAAAACTTCTAAAATATTGTTTCATATATAATTATCTGTCACCCTGCAGTGCAAATGATGCTATATTCTCTATTATTGCATTTGTCTTATTTAGTAAGAAAAAAGTCTGGTAAAAACATTTACATTTAAGAAATGGGCTGCTGATTGTTGCCGTCTCATTATACTGAACTGAATCTTTAATAATGTGTAGCCTAATATATATCAATCTCGTACACATACATACACCTACACAAAAATATGTGAAGTACATGCGAATCCCTACATTATCTGAAGGCTGTGTGGGCAACCCAATAAAACAGAAAAGGCTTACAATGGCCTCACTCACACAGATGCCACGCTCTCATTCATTATTCAGCAATACCTGACTGCTGTTGGTTCTGGACAGTGCATAGTGGTTTCAAATAACAAACCTTTATGAGTAAGAAGGGTTTTTTTGGGGGGTCTGGTGTAGTAGCTATCATTTTATAGCTCTGATCATGCAGAATGACAAAATGAAGGATTCTGAAAGCTTTGATTATTTATTCATGAAAGACAGCGGTTTCCTTCAGTATGTGTAAATCTAAGAGAGAATGCCAGCAAGGCACCTCCAGTTACAGTTTGATACGGAACCAAGAACAGTAGTGCGACTCCTTTAAGAAGCCGCTTTAATAAACAATGAACATCTCATATTGACAGCATGACATCACCGCTGTTTTTCCCAGACAGAGGCAACATGCACGGAGGATGCTGGGACCATATTGGCCGAGGAGGAGGATGCACCATCCGCCAAATGTTCTAATAGCGATACACTCATTTAAACGTGAAGCGTCTGAGATGCGGCGTCGTTGAACGGTTTAATATTTCCAGCGTAGACCATTTATAAATGTGTGTCGCTGTGTGTTAAATAGGCTTATTTGGCAGTGCATATCCTGTATAGCCAAACGTACAGTGACTGCAAACACAAAATGGGCTGGATGTGCATTATTGGAGTGGAGTGAACCCGTTTTATCGGCTTTAATTGGGGTGAGTACAGAATTGAATTTACTTTATCAGACCAGAAGCGGGGCCCGTGGGTTTTCCAACAATGGATGCTATAAGAGCATAGCTGTAGCCTACATTATTATTTCTAACATTCCTTCACTGGAATGATTTACTGTTTTGATCTTCGATTTAAATTGAATTGGTTGAATGAATTGGTGTCGAGTCATCTTAATAGGCTACATTTTCTCTTTAACAGTCAATTTGATAAATGTTCATGCATCCCCTAAAGAGAAAGTATGAGCAAATAAACCTGACTGCGATGGTGCATTTCTATGAAACAGATATGTAACATAAACCGTAAAGCAAAAGTCTATAGTCTTCCAGCGCCAGGTAGGCTAAATGTGATGGCAAGGGTTCGGAACCGGTTTCATTTATTCAGTAGCCTACCAGAACCGAGTCATTTTCATCAATGCAGGTTCTGTTAACGGTTCTTCAGTAACGTCATTACATTATTTGATCATTAATTATTCTTCCGCTAATGCGAACAGGAATGAAATTGCCTACTCCGACAGTTTACAGCATTCGCTATGTTTACCGAATCTATAGCGCGACCAACGTAGTCCGAGAACGACTCTTATGAGCCGATTCTTTTTAGTGAATTAAAAAACGTTCAGCACCACCAGCGTAGTCCAGCTCCCGTACAAATGACTCGTATGAGCTGGTTATTTTGAGGGAATTGGTAATCAGTCTAGCCCGATTCCCGAACAATTGACTCGGTTCATTTCAAATGAATCAAAAGCAATTTAGAATCATTGGTCGGCTTCTTAAATGATTTTTTATAGGTAGCCCATTTTTGAAGGTTGTCTTAAGCAACGTAGATTGTCATTTGGCCTGATCGTAAATTATGCAACGAACTACGAAAACGATTACGGTTTGTGCTATATATTTGTGTTGTGAATTTAAAAATGACGATAAATACTAGCCTGGCAGTATTTGTAATTTTTTTGTGAATGTAGGGGAGACACAAATTTCACATTGTTACTTTCGTCCGTGCTCTCCCCTACCGCCCGATGATCGCACCAGAAAGCGCAAAACTGTTATGGTGACCACCTCAGGTGAACGCGATTTCGCTTGGGTCAATTTAGCCACAGCTGAAAGTCCCGTTCACACCAAGAAGAACGATAAAGATAACGATGTTAGCGTCCACACCAGCGAACGATAAGTTCTATTCTGTTTTATGAGCACACGCTCTGCGCTTTAAATTCTCGAGCTCGTTATAGCAGGATTGATTCTGATTGGCTGTCAATGTTTTTTATCGAGATTTTGAATTGATTATTTTCCTGTTATGTTTTGGGAAGTTTCTAAAATTTGTTAAGAACAAGAAGCCCTTAAGTTGACTTCTCTCTTGGATTTGTATCTAATTTAATTGAAAAGCCAATTTTGTTGTATTTTATTTTTGAAGCTTTTTAGTTTGGTTTATTTTGATGGCTGAATACATTTTGTGTTCTGTTTTTGTACATGCTCAAACAAGGATGAATGCTGGAATATGAGTTTGTACATTGTTTGATTGTAAAGTTGATGCAATAAAAAAAAGTTTTTATTTATCATTCATCAGCTGGAAAAAAAGTGATTCCAAAAATATCGTTTCTCTTTGCCTTTATCGTTATAGCTGTGGTGTGGACTCTGCTATTCTTTAATATTGAGAACGATTTTTTAGAGCTATATCTTTATCCTTGTCTTTATAGTTATCGTCCTTGGTGTCAACAGGCCTTAACTTGTAATCGAACTTTTGGTTATTGAAATGTTTGCAAACACAACTGACACGTTGGCTACGTTAGAATAGTTTGTACCCCCCACATACATTTTCTGGGAGGTTCAAACATTAATAATCGGCCGTGAATCGCGTCCTGTCTTTATAGCCTACAGGATGATAGACGTAGTACGAAATCTTAGGTGACGCAATGGTACGCCTGGGCTATTTTGTAAAACTGTTTCGCCTGAAACCCCATTTAAAGAGTGTTGTATCAGCTTTAATATAAAAATTGGTTAAAAAATCTTCCTCTGCCTTCTTTTGAAAGGCTTGGTTCGAGGACTGGACTGAATCGTCTCGTCTGGTTTCATTCACTGGTGTTGGATGGGAAGAGCTGCGGATGGACGTTAAATAAAGGCTTAAATATTTTCGGTCGAGCTCTCCAAAACAAATTTCACTGCACCGACTGACACCCGTTCTCTCTGTCCGCGCGCCCGGCGGGATGCGGCTGCGCGTCGAGGAGCTCTCCAAGCTGTTGTGGTGCTGACGCGGCTCTGAGCGAACGCGACGCGAGCATGGCTGCGGGGAAGTTGCTGCTCTACGCCGGTCTGTCTCTGTCCCTCTGCGCGCTCGGGATGCTGGCCGTGGCTATCTGCTCCGACCACTGGTACGAGACGGACGCCCGGAGGTACCGAGAGCGGTGCCGAAGTTTCTCCAGCCGCCGGAAGGACCCGGGCTTTATTTACATCCCCAACAATAGCCTCCCTCTGCGGGCGAGCCGCTCGCGCCTGGACCGCTGGGAGGAAAAGCTGCTGCTGGCGCGGAACAGACGGCAGCTGTTCGCCATGAGCGCCGCCGATGAGTGCAGCAGGCAGTATAACTCCACCAACATGGGGCTGTGGAGCAAATGCCATCGGCTTGGATTTGATCAAGATATCGAGGACCTCATTCGAAAAGGTAGGACAGTGATGTGTTGTGTCTGTCAGTGTGCAATGCAGATTATATTGCTTTTATGTCAGAAGAGTATTGGCATTCCTCAAAACATCTGGTTTAGGGTGACTCTGAACTTCTACAATTAATTCAGCCCAAACCACTGTTTAATCTAGCTTAGTCATATTATCTATTTATTTATAAACTGTAAATAGAGATAGGCTAAACCAATAGTCCGTTTCACCGATATTTTTTCAGAGACATTTACAATTTTCTACATATTTCACATATCGGTTTCCATAGTCAACCGATAATTATTTAATGTAACATTTTATGTAACAGTCATTCATACTTGAGTTGTTAACAACAACATTTAATGGCACAACAACAATAATAATAAATATATTTATTTACTTTATTATTAACTTGTTAATAACTTATGTCCTTTCACGTAAATATTTGTTGCAACTGTGATATGTGTCAAAACCCAAATACCCTTGGGCTGTTTTTGATTCCTTAATTCTATTGGACGAAAATCATATGGGGTAATACTCCTCTGTTTGTTTATTGAAGGGTACATAAACTAATGCCTAAAGCACTCTCTTTTTTAGATCTCAAGAAAGCGTGTCCCTTTCTGTTATAAAAATGTTGTTTATTAATTATCGCTTGACCCGAAGAACCTACATTATTATTATTATGATTATTATATTGGTTAATATATTCATTATGTATTCCACTAAAGTCTAAAAATACATATTATTATTGTTATTTCTTTAAAAGCAGAAACAAAACAATTTAAATTGGTTTTGTTGACTGGTCACTTAGAAAATGGATGAAAAATTATCAGCTGCTCCCTATTTTTTCCAAGCAATTTTGAGATAAAATGTTTAAAATCTGCCACTTATGTACACCAAGTGAATCAAATATAACTGAATATTCAGCATTCAAAATGCAACCGCTGCAATGGTGCCATTGTAATATTTGCATACTGAATTGTGTTCGGCCTTGTCATCTTTTTAACCATCTATAGCCAACAAGTATAAATTGGCAGCCTGAAAGTCTGAAATCTTAGCACTATTCTTATGCTACCCTTCAAGCACTTGTATTACTTTCAGGAACAGCATATCCAGTGCAATATTGCAGTGCAGTATTTAGTAAACCACTGAAACTCCAGTCATACACAAACTAACGTCAGATTTCACAACTGGAGGCCTGCGATAGACATTACAGCCCCATTCATGTGCACTGACATGAAAAATTGACAGTAAATAAAATGGCAAGTTCAACACTCATGTGTTAGCAGGAGTGACGAATCCCCTACATATAAAGGTGCGAAGCCCTATGGCTAGTTTCACACTCTGGACTTTATTATCTTCCACCTAACTAGGTTAATTTACTCCTCACTGGTTAGAGGCATATGCGATGAATATGTAAATAGCTACACACAAGGATGTCTATAAATAGTTCCTGAGCCCCAAACTGTGCTAGCCTAAACACCGAAGGCTGTGTTTCAGTCACAATTGGCCCAGAGTTGCTGAGACTCGCACACTCTCCGGTTACACGCAAAACCTCTGTGTGTGCAAGTTCTGGAAAAGCAGCAGCACAAAATGCCCTCTGAAATAAAAACAAGCTTATTTGAATCGTGTCACCTCCTCTGGTACCTGTGCCTAATGTGTGTGCGATTACGTAAGAGGGATTTTGTGGTGAAGAGGCGCCCCTGTAGTGCTGTGTGTTACATGAATGTGTGCAGTAGCAGCCGAATGTGTGTTGCACCATCAGCAAAAGCTCATTTAACTCTCTGGGGCACCTGCCAGCCACATACTGCGTGTTGATTTGGGATGGGGGTTGCATTGATAGAATAATGCAGTGTTATTCTACACCATCTCTGCCATTCACCTTGGGCGAGGGGTGATGATGCAAGTCACATTTTGCCTGTGTGTTTGAGATATAATGAAACATAAAGAACAATTTGTCATTAGCCAACCTGTACTGCTCAGATAAACAGCTGTTTCTTTATCTGCGCATACTTTGTTTGGTAAATATTAGACAATAGCCATGCATCTTTATAAATAAATGTGTGAATCCTACCGTTACATCTCTTTTTTTTTAATGATTATTCATGTCATTATCTGGGTTGCAAGCACATCGTTTTATGAAATGTGCTGACTGTGCTTATAATGGCATCTCCCATCTCTCAGAGGAAGCTTATTCTCTGTCTCTTCCCAGGATCCTTACTTTAAGAAAGAGACAGGGAGGAATAGAATGATGTACGAGAGAGCAAAACAGTCATGCACAGATAAGGGGTCAAAATTTAATCTCACTATTCTACATTTTATAATTTAAATTAAAATACTTTCTTGACTACAGCTTAATGAGGAATGATGACTATAAGTAAGCCATTCGAAGGATGATTTCACAGAGTTAATTTTGTATATAAAAAAACAAAACATTAACAATAACAAAGACGAAAAATGCACATCTAGACAATAATTTAACCGTTTTCCGAAAATATGACAAAAATATTATAAAATAAAAATATTTATATTAAAAACACATTAAATGTAAGTGAAATTGTGAATCTTTCCATAATGCATTAAAACGTGCAACTAATTGTTTTAAAAACAGTTTTCACATATATTGTTGCATTTTTTAAATTTGAAATTAATACAGCAAATGTTTGAATACTTGGTCAACTAAAATATTATTTTTGTTCACTGAAATTAGATTTTAGTGTAAAACTCTGACTTAAAATTAGTTGTAAAAATACATTAGTTTAAATACCGTAATGTTTAAATATTTTGTTTACTTTACATTTACATCAACTAAAATGTCATTTCTGACAACTGAAATCAGATCAGATTGCATAAAAGTGACTAACATGAATGGATATGACATGCAAAATTAAGATTATGTTCTTCAGTAGACAAACCAAAACCCAAAAATTGTGTAAAAAAAAAGGACTAGCATTCCTATTCTCACAGCAGCTCAATAGCAGTTGCTCAGCTGTTGCAGGACCTCCGGAAATTAGCGATTTGTGTCAGTTGATGTCAAAATGACTTAAACTTTACCAGTTTATTAGCACCATAGTATGTTCCTTTTAGTGATATCACTCGTAAAGGTTCCACAATATAGCAACATGTTGCAGCACAGAGGAAATGATTTATGTTAGTAGTTTGCAGAAAGACAAATGTCTGTGCAACGAAAAGGGCGACCAGAAATAGGAAATTATGCTAAAGATTGCGGCATCTGGAGTTTGTGGAAAATCAAGAAAGTCTATCTGAGTGAGAGTGTGAGAGGAGGGTGAGATCATGCAGAAACAGCCAACCCATCTCATTGTCCACCATCTGTCCCTGCTTCCCAGCGGGACACCCATTAGGGATGATGAAGACATTTTAGACCTAGAACACAATAAAAGGGACGAGAGAGATACTCAACCTCCCACCATTGAAACAGGCAAACCTAACGTTAGGAGGTTACAGGGGCCTTGGGGATGCGAGGGAGATAAAGAGAGCAAATACAAATGGACACTGAGAGAAACCACAACATGTATGCAGTTTACATCAAGGACAGATTTCAATTTGACCTTTGGATCTCATTTTGCATGTTCACAATGTTATTTGGAAGTTAAATCTAAACTTATTACAAGAAGGGCCCTGCAAATCCATTCTCGGTGAGTGAAGACAAGGATTGGATTGTACTTGGGATCTCAAAGGATGTGGCTTCCTTGTTTTCAGTGTTTCAACTGGATGCCATGGGAGGAAGAAGCCACACCTTCATGGTTCAAAAAGTAAGCCGCACTAATCAAATACACAGGTGTTGAGGTGGGATGCTGGGTACATCTCTTGGGAACAAGGAATAGACTGTGCAGTAGAGGTTTTATTGCTTTGAATTTCCACATACAATGATTTTATTCCAAGGCATATTACATCACAGAAATTGGGTGTGACTTTCTAAAGTGTAGAAAAAGGGAAAAGCGTTCAGTAATTTTCAAGGCCAGGAGGCATTTAAGATCCTTGGAGGAACGATGCTGAAATAAATGAGGTATCCAATAACCTCCCTTTTCATTTTCTGTTACGCCTTTCATTTCCAACAAATATCCATACAGTGAAATGTGACTTGACAGAGTGCCTGGACTCAGCCCACGACCAGCAGATTATGATTTGGCCTCAGAGTGTGTAAAGCACCCTCATTAGTGCGGGAAGAACATTTCTTGCTTAGTTCAAATAAGACGTCCGATTGTGCATTTAAGAATATGAGAGACTTGAAATTTGCACCCTGCTTGATAACAGCTTGAGTTATATCACTTGCCCCCCCCCCCTCCTGTTGGAAATTATGCTAATATGATCATTGGCTACCATGTCGGAAGATATCGTCATTTTCATAACACCATGAAAGCTCTCCGGCTGGGGAGGTCACGTGGTTCTTCAATGCATTTAACATGTGCTTTTCCTGACATTTTGTGTGGAGCGTGTGCTCTAATCTGAGCCATTTTGGGGTTTATTTCTGGTCTTTTTTGGAGTAAATAGTGCAACTTTTTCTATTCAAGGCTATTTTTTAAAACATTTTAACATTCCAAAATGCAACATTCTGGGTAATGTACTGTGAAATCACAATCTAGATTGATTGATATATGTTATGACGGCAACAAAATTATTAACTTCTTCAACTAACATCAGACAAATGGGAACATTAAGGACTTGATGGAGGTCAGTGGCATCAAGAAAGTAATTTAAGTTTCAAGGTAATATTTAATATGTTTTTATAGGTTAATATGCAAAGATAACTATAAGCTGAAGGGTGATTCCAAGGAGCAGAGTTAATTTTATCAACAACAAAAAAAAAAGTTGATGAGGTTTTTATTTTTTCAGTGATAAAGATGAGACAAAAAAGTGCACGTCATGACAATCATTTAACAATTTTAATTAAAACAAACTTGCTGAAAATGTGCCAAAAATTTGATCCTATTTTAGTCAAAAGCATCTTATATAAAATATAAAAATGTGCACTTTTACAGCATTATTACTCTTTTGGTACCCCTTTAGATTAGAGAACATATTCACTATTAACTAAGAGTTTCCCCTTAATAAACTCCTAATTTGCCGCTTATTGATAGTAAGTAAGGTAGTTGTTGTAGTACTTAGGTTTACACTAGGGTTAAGGGATCTAGTCATGCAAAATAATGCATTAATATGTGTGTTATAAATCCTAATAAACAGCCAACATGCTAGTAATATGCATGCTAATAAGCAACTACTTAGTAGTGAGTATTGTCCTCTAATCTAAAATGTTACTAGTACTCTTTTTAAATTCAGACTGAAATTTACTTTTTTAATTTGTTAATGCATGTTCCTGATCTTATTATGCACAATTCATTGGCGCTCAATATTCTATGTGAAATAATGTTTGTCTTTTACCAAACAGAACTTTTCTCTTTAGGTAATGTCACCAAACCCTTTCGTTTTCCCATCCAAAGATCTGACACCATTCTAGTATTTAACGGCCACTTTTTTACGATCAACTGGATTGCAGATGAAAAAATAAATCTACTTCAGTTGACCCAAAAATGTCACGTTATGAAAATAGAAAGAGTTGTGAATGTCATTTTAGCCTGACTTAAAAACAATTCCTTGATAAAGCTGTAAATTCAGAACCATGCCTGGAAATCGCTCTGAAAATAAGCCACCGGAATACTTCTTCCTAATTAAAACATATAATTATTTTCCTGTCACACTGCTGTAGGGCTGTTATAATTTGTCCCTGAATGCTAAAAAGCACAAGCCCTGCTTATAATATCCAGCTGACAGCCGTCTGTGTTTCCGTGGGACTGATAAATGTCGGCGTTTCACCGCGCCACAGAATTGAAATTGGAGAATGTTGCGCGACCCGGAGTCATTGTGAGCCTCGTTGTTTGTCTTTCTGTCTTCCCTGATGAAACCTGGCACAGGTCTCCGACTCGAAATCAGCCCTGCGAGGTGAACAAAGCGGAGGCGTGGGGATTGCCGCGCAGGGAAGTGGAGGAGGATGGTTGGAGGGAGCTGAAACGCTGAAGAAATACCAGTAGTAATGCTGCACCTGAAAGACAGAGAACTGCAGTGGAACTGTGGGTAAAATGTCCAGTCAGATGAATGCGGCTGCTTTGTGCAATTACAAGCAGAAGTGGAGGGATAAAGAATAGACGGTGAGGGCTGTTAGTCAAAAGTAAATGACACTCTGTCTTCCCTCGCCCCTCCCCCTTCACTCAATTCGTCTCCCTCCTTCTCGCAGCCCAATTTATATTCTGGCACGCAGATTAGTCTCCTGAAAATGGAGTGCTGATGATTTCACCACCAAAGAACTGCACATTGCAGTGAAGTGAAGGATAGAATGAGGTAAAAGAACGAGCGGATAGATTGTGTTTTACTCCTTCCTCATTATTTGGAGTTTCCTTTCACAGAAGTCATCAAGAACGGCTCAATTTTTCCAAACACTTTTCCCACTGCTATTCCTCCTCCAAAATCGTAGCATCTCTGTGGTGTAGTTTTGGTGTCTGTGGGAAATGGTTTTTTGGAGCAGATCAATCATAGGGAATCTTTGTAAGCTGAGCTATAAGACAAGTAATGCATTTGAAATGCTGAGACAGACATTGATCCGTTCAGTTGCTCATTAGTTTGGCATTGAATTTGGGAGAGTGTGATAAACACCGGATGATCTTCACTCAATATGAGTGGGTCAATGCCAAAGCCAAAAGCCTCGGCACGTTTTAAGGCCTGAAAAAGTCTAGGCTAATCTCATGCATTTGCATATATGATATGAAAAGTAAAATGCAAATACGGTTTTGGCTGTTCTCAATTTACCTGCCATGGTAATGCAAATAGCTCACTCGAATTTGATTAACAAAGCTGTGGTAATCCACACCATAACTTACCAGCAGTAGGGTTGTCAAGATACCTAAATTTCAGCCAGTACTAGTGACATTTTATGCTTTTATCAGTTTTCAAGAATAAAGAATCATGAAGATTTTTTTTGTAGCTGTATTTTCAGTGTGCCGACAAAATATTTCTTTATACATTTTTATTGTTGCCCAGTTTGGATTTTTAATTTAACTATTAATTTTAAAACCACAGCAAACAAGAAGCGTTTGAATTAAAATATTTAGATTTAAAAATTAATAGATAATATTTAATAATATCTTATTTTTTACAGTGTAGTTCAATTTAGTATTTATGTATTAATCAGATATAAAAAAAAATACTTTTTTAAAGTAACTAGAGGAATAACCATTGAGTAAGAAGAAAACAAATGAATGAATAAATAGGCAGCTTCACGTACAACAGATACATTGAAAAATGCTTAGTATAAATTTCACATTTAATTACAGTCATCTTTATTTAAAATGTCCAAAAAAATTATATTATATTACATTATATTATATATAAGATCAAAAGGCTGCATTTATTTGATTAAAAAGTACAGTAAGTTATAAAAAAGTAACAGTAATATTGTAAAATATTATTATAATTTAAAAGATACAAAAGTTTTGAAAAATGAAAATAAAACAATTTTAAATTGTTAAAGTTGTTAAAACAATACATTTTGAAATGTTTGAAAATATATTCTTATGATGGCAAGGCTAAGAATTTCTCAAATAAACTGTTAGAATTGACTAGTGCAGTACATCTGACACTAAGCAGTCAGTTAAAGGTTGTGTTTTTTTCTAACTTTATATGCAGAGACAGCTACAGTATAATTATCATTAGATAATCTCTATGCACACACAATTTATCATCATCAACATAATTTTCCTAAGTATTTTGTTATTTACCAGTAAAAATGTGCTTAAAACATCATTAAAACAAGACAAATTTACTTGAGAAGCAAAACTTTTGAAAATAATAGGATAATAAGACTTTGTTTGTTTTCAAAGGATCTTGATTGTATTTTTCGTTCCCTGCCGGCAAAGTATTTTCAGCACAAACTTCAGTAAATCTTGTTACATTTATGCTAAAAACAAGAAAAAACAACTTGCCAACGGAGCAAGAAAAATAAACTGAGCTTCATATCTCATGCAGTTTTAATTCTTCAGTAAATTGATCTTGTTTTAAGGATTTAAAACAGATTTAAAAGTGTTTTTGCACCGCTCAGTCTTAACTTCCTGTTATTGGCTATGAGTCTCAATAGGGTCGATTGAGCGAAAGCTGGAATCCAGACCTGATCTTTGATGTATAAAGCTCTCCCTCCTCCTGGTGGACGCCCTTCCTCTTTCTCATCCCCTCTTCCTCACATCCTCTCGTTTGATCAATGGTTCATCAGAAGGGCTGGACTTCAGTGGGGTTCAGCTCACGGTGCAATGACGCCAATCAGCAATCCATTCAGGCCTGAGAAAGACAAGATGCTTGTTAAAAGCTCTGTCGGAGAGAGCGGGCCGATTCTAATGAGAACCACGTCCACCGCAGCTGCCGGCCTGAATGAGAGCTTTCAGGAAGCCAAAGACAAAGCAAGAATTATGGCACACGGAGGAATCGCACAGCTGCTTCTGCCTCTCGGATCGAGTGAGGTTTCTCTGCTCGGACCGTGTGAGCCGTGTTCAGGTGTTTTATGCTGTGAGTGACATACCGAGGCAGTTGCTTGTTTTTCTTTCTTTGCTGAAGCCGACAGATAAGGCGCAGGCAGAAGGTTGAGTGACGTCATCTGTCAAGATGTGTGGAATAATTCTCTTGCTTCTGTTGTCGTGGCAACGTGAAGACACCTGACAAATGCTATTCTGCAGTTTTTACTCCCTTTCCTCCTTTCTAATTGCTTTGGTATTTGCAGAACGGGACTGGAGAGAAGGGAGATGTGTGTGTGTTTCATTTTCTCATGAAAGGCCAAATATCTTCCTGAATGCATGACTTTGATTGTTGCACTATCAGGGCATTACGTCAGAAATGGGAAGTCATACCGCCAACTACTATCCAACATTTCTTACAAGATGATATACACCGCCTACTGTTTTCACTGTGTGGGTGAAGCTCATGAAAACCTGTCAAGAACAGTATGGGTATATTTTACAAGAAAATGAAGCCTATTAGGACCATTATCATTTATGCATTTTCATGAGAGTAAAAGTAAATTTTTACTGCAAAACTCTTATACCAAAAATGCAAAAAACCATTCTCATTACTAGAATATAGGAAAAAAACCCAAAAATACTATTAAATCATTCTATTTACATAATTTTTATATAACTATTTTAACTATTTTATATTTTTTATAATTACAATTTTAATCCTTTTAGAATTTAGTGTTAGAATTACTAACTTTTGACCAGTAGTGTGTGTGTGTATAAAGTTTAACATTTATTTATACAAAACAGTATCGTTTTTATGCATGTAATGCTTATATTTAAATAAAAATATTAATATTTACAGATTTTGCTGTAATGCAATCAATTGGTAAAATATATTTTAAGATTAATGTTAATTTAATACTGAGTAGAGGTAATCACTGTTGAGAATGACACAAATTATAGCATGAACTAAAAAAAAATACATTCCGCTAATGAGAATTTGTAAGCGAAATGTGTGGACTTGTTATGAAAACCATGTGATATACAAAAAAAAAAAACACATAAGTGTCTCATTTCTTTATCAAAAATATAGTAATTTATTTTGGTGAAATGTGACCCGGACCATGTTTATTGTGAATTTCAATTATGCTCGATGTTTGGATAATGTAAGTGAATAAACTTAAAAGTCATGACAAAAAAAAAAAAAAAATATTTATATGTATATATTTATATATAATATATATATATTATATATGTGGTATATATAATTATTAGTGCTGTCAAATGATTAATCGACAAAATAAAATTCCCCACATCCAAAAGACGTGTCATAAATAAAAATAAATAAAAAGTTTTAAAAATTTTTGTTTTGTTATGTAACATATGTGGGTGTACTGGTATATTTATTAAATATAAAATAATACACAACATACAGTAGATATTTTGAAAAAATATGTTACATGGATTGTACATGTTATATTAGATATTTCTATATTATAAATATTATATACAAAGATAAAATATTTTCTTAAATATATACATGCATGTGTGTGTATTTATATATTCATAATAAATATACACAGTACACACACACGCGCACATATATAGGTAGATAGATAGATAGACAGATGATATATACTGTATATATGCGCTAGCTAAAGCACAACACACTGCTTAAATAATCAATTGATAGTTGATTACAATCAATAACAATAATCTCTACAGTCCTATGATGTGAAACTGAACAATCTACATTAGCTATTCATACACGCCCTCCATCCATGACTGCTTCTTTATAGTTATTGGGATACCACATGCTCAAAAGATGTTAAAATGAAGCGATGTGGGAAATCGCCCCCAGACAAATTAATATGCTGTGTTGACAAAATAGAGCTCAAACCTTTTCCACCCATGTCACTGTTTAAACATTCCTTTATACTTCATTTACTTTCATTTTGACTTTGTAAGCACATTTTCACGCTCTTTCAGCCGCTGCAGCATCTGGTGCTGTAGTACGGCACTTGATAAATGCATCCATACAACGTTGAGTTTTCTAATTATCGGCTCTCACTTTGAAGTCAACAGGAAATCAAAATGGACCCTATTTACTTTCTTAATACATGTTCCTGCGTGTACAGTGCACAATTTATCAGTTGACATTATTCCAAAGAAAAAAAATGTCTTTGTATTCATCAATCAAAATCTAATAACTTTCAGATCAAAACACTGTTAGCCAGTTGCAATCATAAGAATTCATTTGTTTCCTACTCTAAGTCTGGAATTTGCGATAGACCTTTTAGGTCGATGTCAAAGCATAAAAGAGTCAACAGAGGGCAAGCTTGCCAACAAACCGTCTTTGCTATTCACTTGGGTGCATTTAAGCTTCTCTCCTCACTGTCTGAAAAGGCCCATGTAATCAACACCAGGAAGCTGGAAAAGTAAAGCCAGCTTTTTACCGTTTCTTTTTGATGCATCAGCGATAGCAGCATTAGCATTTCAAGCTTCCTTATAAAAGAATGTGGCCAAGAACACGCCACGTACCCCCTTTAAACGCGAGCAAGCGCCTGATAGCTACCTATTAAGGATCACAGGGCCTTTGATCTTCTAAGCAAAGCTATAGAGCGCCCAAAATCTGGTCTCAACCCCTTTCTGTTACTGTAACCTAAATAAGCTGTAAAATTCAGCATGTTGTCAGCCTCTTATATCCACCCTCCAAGGCCAGAAGTGACTGTGTCATGAATTAGACATTATCAACAGTGCTAACAGACTACTTGAAAGAGGAAATGTGCAAGAAATTATATTGATTGACTGCAGTAGTGCTGTAATTCAACGCTCGTGTCTAAATGAAGCACCATGATTCTTCTCTAGTACTGTCTCAAATCGAGATATGTGCATTTAAAGAGCAGAGAATTCACTTAAACCTTTTATAAAGGGGTCAAGGTTCAGCTAGGTAGCAGGTAGCTGATAGATGTCGTAACAAAATCATCTGATGGCCAAAAAGCTTTTTTCTCTCTCCATTGACAGCCATTCGAAATTCGGATAAAATAGAATTTAAAATAAGATAGCAAAAAAGTAATATAATGTAATAAGTCTTATAAAAGACCATGTTTACTTACTTTTAGTATTTCTTGAGCAGCAAATCAGCATATTAGAATGATTTTTGAAGCATCATGAGACACTGAAGAGTAATGGCTGCTGAAAATTTAACCGTGTCATCATAAGAATATATTTTCAAACATTTAAAAATATATTCAAATAGAAAAGAGTTTAAAATTGTTTATTTTATTTTCCACCCATTTTTTCAAAATTTTTTTGTATTATTTTTTAACTTTATAGTTATGAGTTTACAATATACTGTACTTTTTATAACTTGCTGTACTTTTTAATCAAATAAATGCAGCCTTTGCGAGCTAACGATAATTATAATAAGGTATTATTATAGTATTATCCAGCATACATTTATTTATTAAGGGGTCATATGATGCGATTTCAAATTTCCTTCTCTTTGGAGTGTTACAAGCGGTTTGTGAATAGATAAGATCCCTAAAATTGCAAATACTAAAGTCTCAAACCCAAAGAGATATTCATTATAAAAGTTAAGACTTGTCCACGCTCTCCTAAAACGCCTCGTTTAAACACAACCCCACATGTCTATGTCACTGTTTGGGAAGATTTGCATAACGCCACCCAAATGTTCACAAAAAGAAAGAAGACGTAACTTTTATTCACGCTTTAGTATTGTTGCCGCTGCTGCCATGTAGTGAAGGCGCTGTGTTTCGTTGTAAAAGCGAAACTACTTAGTTTGGTCTTCCAAAAGAGGACGATATCACTTCGTCATGCCTGGAGCTCATCTGTGCTGGTTGCTGAGGAAATACATCAACTTCGCGCTGTGGATCGCCGGGTCGGCTTTCACTGTGGACGAAGCGGAGTCTAGCCCGGGGGCGTCACATGTGGTTGCCGCAAGCCACCGCCGCTCTTGTAAATCCGCAGGACGCTCCTCACTCAAGCTTGCTGTGTTTCGTTGTGAAAGTGAAAAAATACTTTGTTTGGCCTTCCAAAAGATGACACAACTAGAAATCAGTGGTTAAGTTGTATTACAACACTGTTCCAGAACACTTCAAACCAAATATCCAGATGTGTGCAGCGCATTTTATGTGGGACTGTTTCCTGAACCTGCAGAGTAGCCTATAATTCGTCTGTGCACAACGGCTGTTTCTATAAAGTTGGGCAGTTCCAACTTTGCAAGGACAGTCTGGCGCTTCTGACTCACAGCCTGTAAGTACGTATTTATATTTAAATAATTTGCCACTGACAATTCAAACACGAATTTTGAGCAGTGTATAGTAGCGCTTGTTGTTTGTCGTTTCTCCGATCACACATGCAGACATGGTTTTATGTTTACACACGCGATGCAACGCAACGCGTAAAAAAAAGACAGTATAAGTCATTATTAATCAGTAATTATGTCCCCATTGGATGCAGCAAATGCCTCGTTTGTAATGGTTTTTATTGGTTTTGTCTCATCGCGCCAGGACACAGCATCACAGTATAGTGAGGAGCATAACATTTCCGTCAAACACTTGAGGTATTCAGCCAATCACAACGCAATGGATAGCTGACCAATCAGAGCACACCTCGCTTTCAGAAACTATGAGCTTTGTAAAAATTTACGCATTTCAGAAAAGTGGTGCATAGAGGAGCAACAATAATGTAATTATGTGGAAAAGACTGTGTTCTTTGAACCTTAAACCGCAATAAACAATTGCTTACACCAACTACACAACAGAATGTTATTTAGCAAATCATATGACCCCTTTTAAAAAAGATAATAACTGTTTTTTAAAGAAAATTTAATGAAAATAATTTAAACTTCTATTCTATTCTATGTTGTGAAAAACACTTACAGTCTTTTGAAAAAGATTTAAAATAACATGATGTGTTTTGCCTAGTGACAGTTTTTTTGGAGGATTACGTTCTTCCTCTTTTTCCCGTCAACCCTCTATTATATAATAATTTCAGGTTCTCTGTAAATCTGTGTGTCCAGTTAAAGAAATGAGGGTAGCAACAAATATGTGACTTTAAAAAAAATTTTTTTTACTGTACTTTTTCATCAAATAAATGCAGCCTTTGTGAGCGTAATATAATAAATATAATATAATATAATAAGGGCTGTCAATCGATTAAAATATTTAATCGCGAATAAGCGCATGATTGTCATGAGTTAACTCGTGATTAATGGCAACTTAATCGCACATTTTTATCTGTTCTAAATGTACCTTAAAATAATACTTTTCAAGTATTTAATACTCTAATCAACATGGGCATTGACAAATATGCATGCTTTATGCAAATGTATGTTTATTATTAATGAAAAACCATACTCAACACTAGAGCTTGAAGACTAGACATGTTTCAAAGGTCATATATGTTTTTCAAAGAACTTGTTCATGTCTATTAGACACATGAAAAAAAGAACATAGAAATACCAGGTTCCCATTGCTTCTCTTTCTTTGCACTGAGCAATTTACTTACACAAGCCTGTTTACATTATTAGCAGGACAGGACAGCTCACTTCTGAACATGCTAAATGTACCTTTATTATTACATTTGTTTGCCTCTCTATGCCCACATACTGTATTTTGATGCAGCCAAAATCTCAATAAAACTGTTTTCATTGATACATGTTACTGTTTCTGTTGTCAGACAACGGAATGAATATGAAATAGTGACTGAAACGCGATCCTTTAAGACTACATAGCTCTCCCTTCCAAAATCTTAATCTGCATAAAAATCTTAATTTCTAATCGTGCCGTCATCTGATGAAATCAAATAGGCTACACATAAAATAAAGACAATAGCTGTGCTGTGATTTCAGCTATACTTGTATGTAAAATTAGAGAAGCAACATACACTGAACAAAATTATAAACACAACACTTTGTTTTTTACCCCATTTTTCATGAGCTGAACTCAAAGATTTTAGACTTTTTCTATGTACACAAAAGGCGATTTCTCTCAAATATTGTTCACAAATCGTCTAAATCTGTGTTAGTGAGCACTTACACAGTGCCGAGATAATCCATCCACCTCACAGGTGTGGCATATCAAGATGCTGATTAGAAAGCATGATTATTGCACAGGTGTGTCTTAGGTTGGCCACAATAAAAGGCCACTCTAAAAAGCACAATGCCACAGATGTCGCAAGTTTTTAGGGAGCATGCAATTGGCATGCTGACTGCAGAATGTTCCACCAGAGTGTGAATGTAATGTTCATTTCTTACCATAAGCCGTCTCCAAAGCGTTTTCAGAGACCGCAGAACCCCCATGTAACCACACCTGCCCAGGACCTCTACATCCAGCATCTTAACCTCCAAGATCGTCTGAGACCAGCCAACCGAACAGCTGCTGCAACAATCGGTTTGCATAACCAAAGAATTTCTGCACAAACTGTCAGACACAGTCTCAGGGAAGCTCATCTGCATGCTCATCGTCCTCATCGGGGTCTCGACCTGACTGCAGTTCGTCGTCGTAACCGACTTGAGTGGGCAAATGCTCACATTCGATGGCGTCTGGCACTTTGGAGAGGTCTTCTCTTCACGGATGAATCCCGGTTTACACTGCACAGGGCAGATGGCAGACAGCATGTATAGTGTGTATGGCGTCGTGTGGGTGAGAGGTTTGCTGATGTCAACGTTGTGGATCAAGTGGCCCATTGAGTGGTGGCGGTGGGGTTATGGTATGGGTAGGCGTATGTTATGGACAACAAACACGGGTGCATTTTATTGATGGGATTTTGAATGCACAGATATACCGTGACGAGATCCTGAGGCCCAGTGTTGTGCCATTCATCCACGACCATCACCTAATGTTAATACACGGCCCCATGTTGCAAGGATCTGTACACAATTCCTGGAAGCTGAAAACATTCCAGTTCTTGCACGGCCAGCATACTCACCGGACATGTCACCCATTGAGCATGTTTGGGATGCTCTGGATCGGCGTATACGACAGCGTGTTCCAGTTCCTGCCAATATACAGCAACTTCGCACAGCCATTGAAGAAGAGTGGACCAACATTCCACAGGCCACAATCAACAACCTGATCAACTCTATGCGAAGGAGATGTGTTGCACTGCGTGAGGCAAATGGTGGTCACACCAGATACTAACTCATTTTTGGACCCCCCCGGACCCCCCAATACAGTAAAACTGCACATTTTAGAGTGGCCCTTTATTGTGGCCAGCCTAAGGCACACCTGTGCAATAATCATGCTGTATAATCAGCATCTTAATATGCCACACCTGTGAGGTGGATGGATTCTCTCGGCAAAGGAGAAGTGCTCACTAAAAAAGTCTTAGACAGATTTTTGAAAAAATATTTGATGGTGAGAACTAGCTTTTGGTACATAGAAAAAGTTTAGATCCTTTGAGTTCAGCTCATGAAAAATGGGAGCAAAAACAAAAGTGTTGCGTTTATAATTTTGTTCAGTGAATATGCGTGTTCCACATAGGTGGTGCGCACGCTGGGAAAGAGAGACTTCGCGCCTCGCGCAAAGCAGTACTGGTGAATTATCAGAAAAACTAAGGAAACCCCTAAAGATTGTCGCTAGACGCTGGTTTTGAAAAAAAAAAACCACAAAAAAAAGTCACTTCTAAAGCAGCTAAGTTGGCAACCACTGTTCAACCAGAAAATCAGGCTGCCTTAATCGGTGTTAATAAAATAAGTGCCGGTAAAATGATTTTAGTTAAGCGGATTTAACGTGTTATTTTGGACAGCCCTAAATATAATACAAAAAACATAAATTTACATCAGCATACAACAGAAAATCATAAAATAAAAGCCATCCAATAAAAAATTAAATAAAATTAAAAACAAAAATGAGTTAATGGCTGTATTATATTCTATTCCAATGTTGGTAAAAAAAAAAAACACCATAAAAGAATTTTGAACAAGATTTAAAAATAATATATGATCATTTTTACCTAGTGACAAATTTTTTTGTTGAACCCTTATATAATAATTTCAGGTTCTCTGTAAATGTCTGTGTCCAGTCAGAGAAATGAGGGTAGGGTAACTTCTGGAACAAGGGGACAGTCAGTGGGGAGTTGTCTGGGCACACCTTTATCAGACGGACAGCCTCAGGCGATGAGCGGACCACTCAGATGAGCAGAGGACTGAGGGATGTGAAACTCTCAGTCTTAGCATCCAGCTTTTTTTCACATTCCCAAAGGTCTGCTGTCCAGAGGGCAAACTGACAAGCAGATAACAAGAAAACAGCAGAGGATCGATATCGGCATCACAAATAACGCCACTACGTATGCGGCGAGGGATAGATGTCTGCGCAGAGGTTGAGAATTTTAGAAGGTGTGGACTAAATAAAAATCAAGAGCACAGCATCATGTTGCCATTTTTACCTGGAGAGACGGAGGAGGAAAACGAGAATACTCACTCGGAGAAGGGAGATGGAATTCTCTCTCACCTCAGGGAGCTGCCATTAACTCGCTGGGCTGTAATAGGAAGGCGGCCATGCTGCTGTTGCTAGGCGCTCACTTCTCCTCAGTTTGAGAGAGCAAACTCCCGGCTCCATCGGTCCACTAAAATCCACAAATAGGGTAAAATCATTTTCTAGTAGAGCAGAAATACAGATTTCCTTTCATAGTTTGTGGAGCTTGGTTTATGATTATTCAAAACCTCTAGTTTTAACTAGAAAACACAAAAATGAAATGTCTTGTCATTGGGTTACAAAACCTGTATGACTGACTTGCTTCTGTGGAAGACAAAAGAAGCCATTTTGAGGAATGTTTTAGCTGCTTTTTCCATACAATGAAAGACAATGGGGTACAACAACGCTCGGAAATGACGAGGCCGAGAAGAACCGTGTATGAAATATCTTATTGTGTGGCACTGGATGGGGTTTTTTCTTTGAAAAATGTAATATATATAAAATATAAAAAATATAATTTTTAGTTTTAAAATGTAGTTTTTATAAATTAAACAGTTTAAATATATAGAAAAATGGTTCCAAAAATATAGTTTAAATAAAAGGTACATTATTTGACATTGTTTGAATAGCTTAATCCATATTGCAAGAACAAAACATCTTATATGATTTATTGTTTACCTCATTGTCTCTCAGCAGGTAATCTGAATGCAAAGTGATGCATTTCCATAGATTGGCAAAATATTGCTCAAATGTTAGTGTATGCACACACTTGTATACTGCACACATACACACAAGCTTTTACTGTTGCCTCATTATGAGTGAAAATGGTGCCCTCACTCTCTTTCTCATTTGCTCTGCGGGTCCCCAGCTGATACATAATTGAATATACGATAACGAAGTTCGTGAGAAGGGCAAACAGTGACATCCACACACCCAAAACTGAAGTCTCAGAGGGCCGGCAGTCTCCTCATCACTGCTTATTTAAAGGCTGTCAGTCAACGCCTTAGGGATATTACTGCTGTAAGCACATCACATAAACACAAACTAAAGGATAAATACATGAACCAAATACCAGACATAAAGTTAAAAATTGTTCATGTTAACAGTGTCTGGCTAATACATAATATATTACAGTTATATAGCCGTTATATATAAAATACCGACATACATACATGCATACAGTGGGTACGGAAAGTATTCAGACCCCCTTAATATTTTTTTCACGCTTTGTTATATTGCAGCCATTAAAATCATTTAAGTTAATTTTTTTTCCCTTATTAATGTACACACAGGACCCCATATTGACAGAAAAACACTGAATTTTTGACATTTTTGCAGATTTATAAAAAAGAAAAACTGAAATATCAATGTCCTAAGTATTCAGAACTTTGCTCAGTATTTGTAGAAGCAACCTTTTGATCTAATACAGCCACGAGTCTCTTTGGGGAAGATGCAACAAGTTTTTCACACCTGAATTTGGTGATCCTCTGCCATTCCTCCTTGCATATCCTCTCCAGTTCTGTCAGGTTAGATGGTAAACATTGGTGGACAGCCATTTTTAGGTCTCTCAGAGATGCTCAATTGGGTTTAAGTCGGGGCTCTAGCTGGGCCATTCAAGAACAGAGTTGTTGTGAAACCACTCCTTCATTATTTTAGCTGTGTACTTAGGGTCATTGTCTTGTTGGAATGTAAACCTTCAGCCCAGTCTGAGGTCCTGAGCACTCTAGAGAAGGTTTTCGTCCAGGATATCCCTGTATTGGCCGCATTCATCTTTCCCTTGATTGCAACAAGTCGTCCTGTCCCTGCAGCTGAAATACACCAACACAGCATGATGCTGTCACCACCATGCTTCACTGTTGTATTGGACAGGTGATGAGCAGTGCATGGTTTTCTCCACACATACCACTTAGAATTAAGGCCAAAAAAGTTATATCTTGGTCTCATCAGACCAGAGAATCTTATTTCTCACATCTTGGAGTCCTTCAGGTGTTTTTTAGCAAACTCTCGGAATTCAGTGCAAGACGCTTTCATGTGTCTTGCACTGAGGAGAGGCTTCCGTCGGGCCACTCTGCCATAAAGCCCAAACTGGTGGAGGGCTGCAGTGATGGTAAACTATCTACAACTTTCTCCCATCTCCCGACTGAATCTCTGGAGCTCAGCCACAGTGATCTTTGGGTTCTCTTTACCTCTCTCACCAAGGCTCTTATCCCCCGATAGCTCAGTTTGGCCGGAAAGCCAGCTCTAGGAAGGGTTCTGGTCGTCCCAAATGTTTTCCATTTAAGGATTATGGAGGCCACTGTGCTCTTAGGAAACCTCAAGTGGAGCAGAATTTTTTTTTGTAACCTTGGACAGATCTGTGCCTTGCCACAATTCTGACTCTGAGCTCTTCAGGCAGTTCCTTTAACCTCACGATTCTCATTTGCTCTGACATGCACTGTGAGCGGTAAGGTCTTATATAGACAAGTGTGTGACTCTCCTAATCAAGTCCAATCAGTATAATCAAACACAGCTGGACTCAAATGAAGGTGTAGAACCATCTCAAGGATGATCAGAAGAAATGAACAGCACCTGAGTTAAATATATGAGTGTCACAGCACTCCCCCCCTGGTAGGTGAAAAACTTGTTGCATCTTTCCCAAAAAGATTCTCATGGCTGTATTAGATCAAAAGGTTGCTTCTACTAAATACTAAGCAAAGGGTCTGAATACTTATGACCATGTTATATTTCAGTTTTTCTTTTTAAATAAATCTGCAAAAATGTCAAAAATTCAGTGTTTTTCTGTCAATATGGGGTGCTGTGTGTACATTAATGAGGAAAAAAAAAACTTAAATGATTTTAGCAAATGGCTGCAATATAACAAAGTGTGAAAAATTTAAGGGGGTCTGAATACTTTCTGAATACATATATATACCATTTTTGTTTTATGTTTTTTAAAGAAGACTCTTATGCTCGTCAAGGCTGATCAATTTGATCAAAAAATACAGCAAAAACAGTAATATAGTGAAATATTACAATTTAAATTTTTCTATTTTAATATACATTAAAATATAATTTATTCCTGTGGTGGCAAAGCTGAATTTTCATCAGCCATTACGTTTTACTATTTACATAATTTTTTTTGCAACAGGATTCAGGATTCTTTGATGAATAGAAAAAAAGTTAAAAAGAACAGCACTTTATTCAAAACAGAAAACTTTTACAACAATATCAATTTACTAATAATACAAGTATGATTTCTTAAAAAAAAAGCTGCTGACCCAAATTAAGTTTTAAATTGGTTTGAAAGTTTTTATTGGTTTAAATAGTGTAAATTTAAATTATATTTTTTAGTATTAAAATATAAAACCGTTACGTGGTAACTTGTAGTACTTTCACAATATTGTTATTAATATTACGTTTTTACTGTATTCGATCATATATAGTATCTATTTAGTGCTGTCAAATGATCTAATCGCGAGTAATAACATCCAAAATAAGGTAAAACGCTTTTTGTTACTATATATGTGTATATATACTATATAGGGTGTAATGTGTTGTTTATTATGTATCTATAAATACAAACCATTGCATGTATAATTTAAAGAAAAATGTTTACGTTTATATATTAACTATATTTATATAATAAAAGATAGTTAATATAAAATATATACATGAAATACCTGTATGTGTACACTGTATGTGTGCGATATATCACATAAATCATAAACAGTACCACCTGAACATTATCGTAAACAAAAACTTTATTGGATGTTGTGATTAATCATGATTAATCGTGTGGACAGTATATAGTATATATATATATATATATATATACTACCGTTCAAAAGTTTGGGATCAGTAAAACTTGTAATGCTTTTTAAAGAAGTCTCTTATGCTCAACAAGGCTGCATTTATTTGATCAAAATACAGAAAAAACAGTAATATTCTGAAATATTATTACAATATAAAATATGGTATTTTTAATATATTTTAATATGTAATTTATTTCTGTGATGCAAAGATGAATTTCCATCAGCCATTACTCCAGTTTAAAGTGTAATGATCCTTCAGAAATCATTCTAATGCTGACGTGTTATTAGACATGATCAATGTTGCAACAGTTGTTGCTGCCATTTTTTTGGAAACTGCAATACTTTTCCGCATTCTTGGATGAATATAAAGTTTAAAAGAACAGCATTTATTCTAAATATAAATATTTTGTAACAATATAAGTCTTTACTAGCTTTTAAAAAAAAAATCTATTTAACACATCTTTGCTGAATATAAGTTTTAATTTCTTTCAAAAAAAAAAAGAAAGACAATAAAAATGTACTGACACCAAATTTTTGAACGGTTTTGTAAATTGTTAGAAAATATGTCTCTTTTACAATAAATTGTTCTTTTTAACTTTTTATTCATCAGAGAATCTTGAAAAAAAGTATCACAGGTTCCAAAAAAATATGAAGCAGCAAAAACTGCTTCCAATATTAATAATAAATCAGCATATTATACTGATTCCTGAAAGATCATGTGACACTGAAGAATGGAGTAATGATGCTGAAAACTCAGCGTTGATCACAGGAATAAATGACATTTTAAAAATATTAAAATAGAAGAATACCATAATTAGCTTGTAAGAACATTTGCAACAGTACTGTTTTTTTTGTATTTTTGATCAAATAAATGCAGCCTGATGAGATAAAACAACATTACAAAGTCTAAGGATCCAAATTTGACGCGGTAACGTACAGTGGGGAAAAAAGTATTTAGTCAGCCACAAATTGTTCAAGTTCTCCCACTTAAAAAGATGAGCGAGGCCTGTAATTTTCATCATAGGTCACCTCAACTATGAGAGACAAAAATGAGAAAAAAAAATCCAGGGGAAAAAAAAAAAAATCAAATGTTGGATTTTTAAAGAATTTATTTGCAAAGTATGGTGGAAAATAAGTATTTGGTCAAAAACAAAATTTCATCTCAATACTTTGTTATATACCCTTTGTTGGCAATGACAGAGTTCAAACGTTTTCTGTAAGTCTTCACAGGTTTTCACACACTGTTGCTGGTATATTTCGGCCCATTCCTCCATGCAGATCTCCTATAGAGCAGTAACATTTTGGGGCTGTCACTGGGCAACACATTTTCAACTCCCTCCAAAGATTTTCAATGAGGTTGAGATCTGGAGACTGGCTAAGCCACTCCAGGACCTTGAAATGCTTCATACGAAGCCACTCCTTCGTTGCCCGGACGGTATGTTTGGGATCATTGTCATGCTGAAAAACCCAGCAACGTTTCATCTTCAATGCCCTTGCCGATGGAAGGAGGTTTTCACTCAAAATACATGGGATACATGGCCCCATTCGTTCTTTCGTTTACACGGATCAGTCATCCTGGTCCCTTTGCAGAAAAACAGCCCCAAAGCATGATGTTTCCACCCCCATGCTTCACAGTAGGTATGGTGTCTTTTGGATGCAACTCAGCATTCTTTCTACTCCAAACACGACAAGCTGAGTTTTTACCAAAAATTTATATTTTAGTTTCATCTGACCATATGACATTCTCAAAATCCTCTTCTGGATCATCCAAATGCTCTCTAGCAAAATTCAGACGGCCTGGGACATGTACTGGCTAAGCAGGGGGACACGTATGACTGCAGGAATTTGAAGTGGCATCGTGACCCAGAAGGGTTCGGACCCCCACAACACAGTACTGCTGGGGAGGGAGAGAGGATTTTGTGATCATTTTGACCCCACGGGGTGAGATCTGGCGTGGAGCCCCAGATCGAGGGAGATAATCAATGGTCTTGTATGTCTTCCATTTTCTAATAATTGCTCCCACAGTCAGTTGATTTCTTCACACCAAGCTGCTTACCTATTTTAGATTCAGTCTTCCCAGCCTGGTGCATGTCTACAATTTTGTTTCTGGTGTCCTGTGACAGCTCTTTGGTCTTGGCCATGGTGGAGTTTGGAGTGTGACTGTTGGAGGTTGTGGACAGGTGTCTTTTATACCAATAAACGAGTTCAAACAGATGCCATTAATACAGGTAACGCGTGGAGGACAGAGGAGCCTCTTACAGAAGAAGTTACAGGTCTGTGAGAGCAAAGAAATCTTGCTTGTTTGTAGGTGACAAAATACTTATTTTACAGAGGAATTTAACAATTAATTCTTTAAAAATCCTACAATGTGATTTTCTGGATTTTTTTTTTTCATTTTTTCTCTCATAGTTGAGGTATACCTTTGTTGAAAATTACAGGCCTCTCTCATTTTTTTTAGTGGGAGAACTTGCACAATTGGTGGTGACTAAATACTTTTTTTCCCCACTGTAAATATATGGAGTTTATTTGCAAAAACTAATTTGTAAGAACACAAATTTTTTTTTCAAAAATCATGTTTTTTATTATGTAATCATGTTTTTATTGTGTTAGTTAGTTGTAATTATTAGTTATTTTTAACCTAATCAAAATAACCCAACTAAAGCTTGATTGAGATTAATTGGAATGCACAAAGAAAAAACATGATTTTTGAAAATTGTTATCTGTTTTTGCAAATGAGCTCTTCATATATATATATAAATATTATATACATATATAGATATGAATATATCAAAATACACTATATACCGCCATTAATAATAATAATAATAATATACAACATTTGTATTATTACTGTTATTATTATTATAGAAAATACATTTGGATTATAAAGACTAAATATAAAATAATAAAGAATAACCAGTGTTTTTAGTATACTTGAACATATTTTTGACTGTATTTTCTGCACTGCAACAGCAACATCAAAGTGCACAAAAAAAACAGTTGTAATTTGAGTGTTAATGTGTCAAGTCTACTAGCACCATTGGCTCTCAGCTTTAGTAATTAAACCATTCCCCCCACTGCCATCTACAAAATCAGCACTGTACCGATAAACCAGCAGCTTTCACTCTGTCATTACGCCACCAGCGAGATCAACCGGGAGCGGCGGATATAGAAACTGATTTTTATGTCATTCCTCTTTGACCTCCGCTGTGACAGCTGTAAATCTAACTGTGAAATCAGGGAGTGAAAAGGAGATAGTCATGCGAGAGACAGAGGGTGGAGAAGTTTTGCTGGCTGCCACAGTGGCGGTTTGAGGGGAGAAGCTGCTTGTATCGCTCTGCGACTGGCTGCAGCATGGTGCCCTCTGGGTAATTGCCTTTCCACATGGGCTCTCTATAATGGCTCTGCTGCTCTCCATGCATATATACGTGTGCAAAAACACACTTGCATAAACAGACACACAGCCACTTGTAACAGCAGCATTATTCATAGTTTTAATATAATACTGAGCGGATCAAAGACAAGTAACAAAAACTAACAAAGGCAGAAGGTGATAGGCGCAATGTTACTGAGGTTCACGGCAAGAATTACAGCTTACAAAACGCTGTCGGAAACTTGAAAAATCAGACAATTCAATCTAGAGACAGCGTAGGCAGAAACCCTGGAAAATCAAAGCGCAGATGAAATCGGAAAGCAGCCCACTGGTTGTTTTCAATAGGATGAATTTGGATCCAATCTGCAAAAATTCACATGCTCGGCTCGGTCTAAGGTGGAGCCCGTCGGAAACGACAGACTGCCAGCGCTCGGCTAATTTGGTCTGATTGTGTGTTTTGCTTTCATCGAGTGAATTTTGCAAAGGCACTCAAAACACAAACACATTAGGAAACCTCTCGCGTATTATGAGCAAACTCTCCCTCTGAGTGCCGGGCCCATAATTATCAACAATCAAAGATTACAATTGCCCATCTAATCGGATATTATTTATGGACGGCCATTAAGAGTTTTGCGGCATAAACTTCACATGTAATTGCCAATTGTTAATGACAGTTTGGGTTTTTGTCTGTTCAGTCACTCAGCGACAAGGTTCAGACAAGGTCCCTCACTCCGCTAATGATACATTACAAACCTGATTAACGCTATTAAAGGCACATTGGCTCGGAAGACAGGGAACACAATTATCTGCAGGTTTGAGGAGGAGGGACTTGAGAGTTGATCAAAATTTTGATGACGGTCCCTGATGGGCACAGCCCATTGATTTTTTTCCCCCCTCAACTCATTTCTCTTTTGCCAGCAGGAGATGAACGTGATCTGAATGGCCACCTGATGCACACAAATCAAGCCCTCAGCACTGAAGAAATAGAAAATAAATTAATACAAGTGATTTAGTAATTATACTATATCTATAAAATCATATCGCAAATGTAGCATTTTAAATTTCGTTTACATTTAAAATTGACACAGTCTAGATTAATACAAAGTAATAAAAATAAACTTAAGCAATTACCGGTACAAAATGAGGATCGATAAGTAATCTAATAATTGTAATATAAAAATTATATTATTATAATTTTAGTATTTTTAGTTGTTGTACCAATTTATATAAATAAATTAAATAAAGGCTACCCTTTAGATATGTGATTCACATATATAGATAGCATTATTTATAATTGACACATTATATGATTTATACAGAGTATTATACATAACGTAGGACTATTGATCTGATACCGAAATAGGATCTTAGTTGGGGTGACGGCATAGGCCATATTCAGATAAATAAATATAAATTATTATTTTATAAACATATATTAGTAGTAGTTGTTAAAATAATAGTTTAAAAGATATTTAAGTTATTTAAAGAAAGATTCTTTTTTTAACTTAAAATTGCACACATTCTATGTTGGAACTGGATCGAATCAGTGAATCGTTTTCCTAAATGAACCAATTCACTAAAATGTTGACTTAAGTTAGTTGACTGTGTGCCATTAAAACAATTATATGATCAGCAAACAACCTTATTTAGTTGTCAGACAACATATTCAGAGAGCTGAAGCCTTCTGAATCCCCCATAACCAATATTTTCATGTGAAGCCTATACATTCTTTGTTCAATTTCCTACTTCCAACCTCAGTCTCTGGTGTTAATGACCTAGACTAGCAGCAAAACAGACTTGATACATTTTAGGTCACTTGAGCCTGGCACAGTTTCCAACAGCAACTGAAACAGAATCCACGTTCGACATCCTGTTGGCAGCACTCCAGTCATTAGGAGCTGCATACGTTTCCCGATTTTGCTGAAAAAGTTGAGTGTTTAATGCTTCTTTCCACCTCTGAGTTTCCCCATGAATGAGATTCATTAATTTGAGCCCAGTATGAAGTGATGGAGAGAGTCTCAGTCAGCCGGTCGCTGCTTTTTCTCCATCTCCACATTGGGTCTGTAATTGAATTCCTGCTTCTAACAGCGGGTACAGGGGTGTATTAATGTGGTGTGTGCTGTGAGCTAAAGCACACTGGAGTGTGTAAGATGTGTTATGGAAGAGCACAGAACTGACACTGCATGACGGATACAGAGGAGCAGAGAATATGGTCTTCTTTTCTTCAGTGGGGTACAAATTCAGAGATCTGGTACAGAATGATTGCGAATAATTAACTTCACAGGAGGACGGCTTGTTTTTTTTGATGGAAAAGCATTCTTACATTTTTACAGAACATCCCACAAGGTTTCATGAGCACTGTACCTTCGTTTCGAACTATCTGAAGATTGTCGTCATCTATTGAAAGCTCAGTCATTAGAGGTTTCTGTCGTCCTCTAGAGCTTGCGTTTTCAATCAGGAGTTTGTGAAAAAGACATAAAACCATCTGAACTTTTTCCAAGACAACGTTAACATTAATGACGAATTCATGAAATAAATAAGACCAATAACTGTGTATTATGACATGAAGATCTTAATTAGATGGTTCAGTTGAATGTGATCAGGTTTGGAGCTGAACTTTGCAGGAAGGTAGATCACAGAAACACCCTGATTCAGACTATTGTTAATTTCTGTAAATTATCACTAGGGCAGTGCCCTTAAAGAGACATTTTTCTGTCTTATCTACTCCTAAAAGGTGCATATTAGTATCTTAGAGTAGTAATATGAACCCTTAAGGTAACTACTATGAACCTTTTAGGGGTAAATAAGGTACAAAAGTATACCCGTTTGAGAGTAAATGAAATAGATGAAAGTTACAAATTTTTGATATTTTTTACATTGTAAGGTGTATCATTTATCTATGCCATTAATTAATACCAATAAACAACGATGAATTAAAATGAAAAATAGTAGATTTAAAACAAAGGAAAATAGCATGCAGTTCAAAAGTTGGGGGTCAGTTAAGATTTGAAAATGACTACTTTTTTTAGCAAGAATGCATTAAATTGATTAAAGATGACAGTAAAAGCATTAATATTGTTTCAAAAGATTTCTATTGCAAATAAATGCCGTTCTTTTTACTTGTCTATTCCAAGAATCTTGAAAAAAGGAATACATTACATTTAAAACAGAAATATAATATAGATGTTAAAATAGAAATAGTTGTTTTAAACTATTAATGAGCATAAGAAACCTTTTTCCAAAAATATATATAAAAAGTCATACTCATCCCAAACATTTAGTGAAATTATTTATAATGTTATAATAATTAAGGCCAACTGTTTCTGTTTTTCACTGGCCTCACCACAAAATATATATTTAAATTGTTTTTGCAATGTATTTTTATATTTTATAGACATTCATTACATTTCAATAAAACATTTCAAAAAAACATTTTGACACAAAAATTATTTATTTTCTTTACACAAAAAACAGCTACATATGCATTGTAAAAACTGATTTTTCAAAATGTAAAACTTTACGTAAAATGAAAATTATTAGAATACATTTGACAAGAATACACTTTCAGTTTTTGCACTTTAAAATTTCAATTCTTTTTGTAAAATACCAGTGTGGAAATTATACAGCTGTAATGTGACTCCACTTTTGCATGGCAATGGCATATAATGCAAAACAGTACTGAATGATTTGTAGTTTTCAACACAGTCTTACTGATGCTTTCAAGAACAGAACGAGTCACGTTTGCACTTTAAAAAAACCTCATCCATGTTAGCCAGCTAGATAACACTTTGTCTTGGTAACAAATCAGCAGAATTGTAAAATGTAATGTAATGTAAAATACATCATAAGACAAAACACGTCAAAGACAAAACGAGTTTGAAAGGCATAAACATGAATTTAAAAACTTGAATGCAATGCAAAACTGTAAACCTGTCTAAACTTATTTGGAAACACCATTACACAATATCCAGTATTTGCTACCTATATAGTGAAAGCACACATTTCTAGTCACATCCAAATGTACGTTCGTTTGACAAGCAGGCAGCTTTTGCCTTCGGTGAGATGCTAATCCGTGAAGTAGTTACAGTGTACAAATGGACTGACAGCACCGTAGTAATCGCCCCATCTGTGAGGTGACATACAGGAAGGAAGCAGTCATACCAGATTGTGGATAAAGATGGCACGCTCCATGGTGCCAGCCTACAAAGTCACAGTATTTATGGATCATTTTTCTGTCTGCTATTCTGCTCAGAAAACCCAAGACCGAGTGAGAAAACATGAGCATATTGCTGCGTGTGTAACAACTACGCCTGTCAATAGATTAATATAACAAATCTCTGTAAATCGAATGACTTTCTTGGCATTACCATGATTCATCTCAAAGCGAGAATTTGCTGAAGTTTGCAAATATGGATGCTGATGTGTCCTTTCAACATTATTACAGACCTCCAACCCCATCATATGACAATTTTCCACGAATTAAACGAGAACTATGAATTTAATGCTTGCTAAGCTCAATTTAATATGTGAGGTGCATGTTCGGGTTATGAATTTAAAGGATTTGTCATTAGAAATTATGAGACACAGTTCTGGATTCTGTATAGAAAAAAGGAGAATTTACATTTTTAGACATTCATTTGGTTTGAAGGACACAGTAGTGCAGAAGCAGAAATCTTGAAAATCATCTTCAGTTTTAGTGTTTTCCATGATAGGAATAAATATAAATGTGTCTGTATTAGACAAAAATGGAAAATGATATAAACAACTTTAATGTCATAGGTGGGAAAAATGTTTTAATAATGTGTGATATTCAGAAAACGAATTAAAGATAATAAAGCTATATTCAAGCAGAGCCAAAGAAAATACCCATGTAATTTACAGCCGAGATGAATATATATACTTTAGCAGTTAGTAATAAAATGATTCAAGTAAAGAGTGAAATTAAGCCAAAAAGGAGGACTATTATTATTATTATTATTATTATTCAGGAGTAGTTACAAGATTTGATTAAATATCCATCTTGAAAACTTAAGCTTTCGTTTATTTCTTCAAAAAACACCTGCATTTCATCATATTTAAAGATAAAATAATTCAAATTAAATAAAAACATTTAAGACCAAAATTAAGTTAGTACCTCTCATCTAATGGGAAAATTGTGCAGCATCTGCCGTACCTGTTTGGAAACCAGCGCGAGGCTATTCCTCTCAGGCAGTCAGTAGGGACGCCCGAGACTGAAATAACTTGATTAATGTATGGCACTGCTGTCCGCCAAAGCCCCCCGGCTATGACGTATTTAAAACAAACAGCATTTCTACTCGTTTCTCCCTTTAGCTTCCAAGACTTGGCTTTGTGGAGAGAATGGCTGGCATTGGATTTTACTCGTTTACACATGCATCGATTGATGATTTTCACTGCTATTGACTTGTGTTATGCTCAGGGTCAGCTTAGCTTGTTATAAACCCAAATTAGTTCAAGCAAACTAAGCGATCTCAATGGTTTCACCACATCGTGTGACATTCAGCCCTGTGAGCTTTAATTGCTATCGGACACCATTTTCCCTGCTGACATTCTCTCAGAAATGAGTCAAAAGATAATCTAGGGGGTGTTTTGCCCTGCTGCCATTTTAAAGCTGTTATTTTACATTACAGCGACTAACACACACGCTCTGATAAAGATGGATGTGCCGAGGATCTATTCGTCCTCTTCAGGGGGAAAAGCGTGTGGCTATAGTTCCCAGAAAGGCTTCATTTCAAATGGCTGCACCGTAAGAAGGACGTGGCAGCTTTTAATTAACAACGAGGTTTGCTCTGGGAAAGTGGAAGATAACGTACCACTCAAAGTCGGAGAGAAGCACGCAGAGAAAGACGGATGGAGAGAGTAACGTTCTGTTCACATTAATTAAACGGCTGGCCGAGCCAGCCTCACTAAAATAGTGAGAAAGGAGCAGATCAAAAAGGAGGGAACACAAGCTTTCAAGCTCCAGGAAGTGGGGCAAAAAGGCTCAGGGCGGGTTTATGCATATACTTATCGACTCACAAACAACTTTTTGCTTTGCATAATTTAGTCTGTATGTGTAACACCTACAGTATTGTAGGTGTCTGCAACCTTAAACACTCATGGAGAAATCACTGGTGTTGAACAATAAGATGTAGAGATGAATATTAAATGTATTTGATTTAAATCTTCAATTCTCTTGCTATGCCAAACTACTTGGTGTAATCCTTGCTTGTTATCACACAGCCCACAGTAAACTTATGAGATATTTGGAAGTGAAACGCTCCAAATAAACCACACAGCACGGATAAAACCACTGGACAAAGTACACTTTGTATACTGTAAATGAGATGTTTTGATCAAATTTAATCTATTTGTGCTGTGGACAAGTGGGTATTTAGCACAACATGACAATTATGCCACCAAAAATTAAATAGTGGGGGGAAAAATGTATTATAAATAAATAAAAAAAAACAAAAATTATAATCATAAAATGCTTTTTAATTTATAGAAATATTTAAATTTATTAAAATATTAGAAAATAAATAATATTTGTAATTTTGTTTAATTTTTGTTTTAATTACGAGCTCATTTATATGTATTGAAAATAACAAAAACGTTGGATAAAAAAAAACAATTAAAACCTTTTTAAAAAAATGTATAATTAATTATTAATTTATACATATTAAAATTTCTAAAATTTAAAAATACAAAATATTTTAGTAAATATAACTTTAATTGCAGTAATATATATATAAGAAAGAATGCTCATTCCTTGACAAGTAATCAGACCCAGAAAGTTAGAGACAGATCCTCCCAGGAGACAAGCTTGGCCATCACATCTTGTAGTAACATGACTCTAGCAGAGGAATTGATCGAGTGGCCTCCCCGAGTCTCTTGCCCTGGAAATTTGCAAGCCAATCAATCAGTTAAAAAGATCTCTGTGGGTCAATGGGCCTTGATCGGAAAACGTGTATAATGCATCCTTAGCTTAGCACGGTGGGCTTAAAGCTCTTTTTAACACACCTGAAAAAAAGATTTATATGGGATAGCCTCATTTCTCTCTGGCTATCAAACTCAAATGACTCTAAATGCTCCTTGTACTTAGCAGATGTAGACTGAGGTCACATGCTTTCTGGAAGATACAAGATTTACACTCAGTTTCTAAATCTAGTAGTTTCCTCCATAAACAGCATTTTAAGGCATCACTCCTGATGAAAGGAAATGTACAAGAGGTTCTTTAAATGGGTCTTAAATTTAATTGTCATTTGGACGAAATAAAAACCATGCAAAATACAGTTTCATGGATTGTAAAAATGTATTTATGGGTGGTAAATATTCTTAATTCACCCACCATTTGGCAGTTATGCATGGCAAAAAGTTAATTTTGGCCCCCGTGGCCAACTCTCTCTTAATGGCATGATGGCATTTCTGCAATTATATTGGCACACCAGCATGGCACGCTGTGCAGACACAGCCCATGTTGTTAGACATGTATTAGTACTTAGGAAGGACGCCAAGAAACTGTCTGTGGGACTAAGGGGCTAAGATGCCGTGCTAAGAGAACATGTTGACAAGACTTGACCCAATGCTGCTCCTTATTCCCTCTCAGTCAGTTCATGTGTGGGTCATATGATCAACTGTATTTGCATAGACTCTGATAAATTTTTATTTGCATCAGTGAAAACAAATTGATAACATAGGTGTTGTTAGACCCTATAAAGACCGCCTAAAAATATGATGTAGATTCCTGATGAATGGATATAAGAAAAATATATAATAATAATATAATGTTATAAAAACATTTATATAAATTTAAAATTATAAATTATATAGTAATAATAAATAGTAATAGTATATTAGTAAAAAATAAAAATGTTATTTGTAGTAAGAGCAAGTTTTGTCCGCAGTAAAATAGTACAAAATGAAGTATATATATATATACATATATATATATAAATACAGTATATATATTTTAATTTTGTACTTTTTATGATGACTAATAAAGACTTATCTCCTTTAATAAAAATAAGATTTTTGAATATAAAATATAAATGCTCTTTCGTTTTATATATATAAAAAAAGTAATTATTAAAACATTAATTAAATATTTAAATAATTTTTCAATTTAATTTACATTTTAAAACTTAGTTTAAAAATGTTATTTGAATATCTTATTTTTGAATCTATATATATAATCTACAGTATATATAAAAAAGCTGAGCTAGCATTTTGTTGCACTATTTTAGAAGTCAGATGGAAAAAAAAAAAAAAACAAAAAAAAAAAAAAAAAAAAAAAGGAAAAAAAAAAAAAAAAAAAAAAAAAAAAAAAAAAAAAAAAAAAAAAAAAAAAAAAAAAAAAAAATAAAAAAAAAAAAAAAAAAATAAAACGTAGTTTGAATTAAAAGTCTATGCCATTATATAAGCACTATTTTCATGCTACTGCAAAATTCAGAAAACCATTTGTCACTATTTTTATTTAGTTACTCCCCAAAAATTAGAGGAATGAGGACTAGTGATTACCTGGAGCAGGGAGCGGGCTTTCAGTATACTCAAGATGGTGACACATTCTTCTAGATGGCTAGTGAAATGGAAGCGGTGAGCAGCTGAGTTGTATTTCTGTCTTTGCAGCATCCATAGTAAGCAGATGGAATGGTAAAGCACTGGCTCCTGAGGCCTTTGAGCTTCCCTGACCCAGATTTTCATTTCACTGCCTGATTTAGGTGTGCTGTGCTCATGTTTGAGTCATAATGTGTCAGCTCTCTTATATGTCAGCCTTTTGTGAGGGTTTACACTTCAGTGATCTCAGTAGTGTTTATTTCTCCCAAATTGGCACAGCCTTACAATGGCACAGATCAAGTGTGGCTTCTAGACACGTCACTTTAGTAACGGTGGAACTTCAAGACCGACTTGGTTAAAGAGATGTGCTCTGGCAGGATTGCAGCTCAGCAACCTTACGAATCTATGGCGAATGCATCCACCCCCACCTGCCCAGCTGCTCCACACACACCTACAGCTCTCTTCCAGCTTCAGATGACATCTGTGTGTGCTTAGTGAATGGAAGATATTTGTTTATTGACTCTGCAAGCTTCATAACCCTCTTGGATCGGAGCCTGCACCAAAATCCCGAAAGACCGAACTAATGTCTGCATTCTCTCTTGATCGCTCTCAAAGTAAATTCTACAGATTTACAGGCACAGTAGGAAAAAATGTGGGTGTTTGGGGAAAGTAGTAGCGAAAGTTACGGGAAGGAAACGCCTCAGATTAATTCGGCTCTTGATGCACACCTCGCCAAAGGTCGAAAGTACAGTCTCTTGCCTATTCCCATACACTTCACTCACGCAAATCCCACGTGTATGTGGTGTTGAGGTTTTGATACAGCAAAGGTTGTCTCTACCTAAGGGCCAGGTTTGACATTTTCATCCCAAAAATACAGAAAATATCCCACTTCTGTCTGCTCAATGCATTTGGAAAGGTGACTAGTCCTGCAATCCTGAAGTCTATTATGACCAGCTGAGATTAAAGGTTTTGCCCGGAATTAGATTTGACTTCCTGTGAGCCTGTTTTATCTACACACTGCCAAATATGGGACTGATCCCGGTCAAACAATTCGCGGAAAATCAAATGGGCACCCCTGGCAGGGATTTTTAAAGTTTAAGCTGAAATTCAAGAGCACTGTCTTACCAAAAAGACAGGCAGAACATCACCTGTAGTCTCAGGATTAGTCCCGCCTTAGACTGCCACATGTACATGGAAAGCGCTCTCGCAATTTGGAAAGCTCATAATGTGACTGTCTAACTTTACACAACTGTCAGGATGAATGGCACAGATGAATTTGTATTAGTTTATCTGGAAACAAAGTCGTGTTTACAAGGTACTGGGTTGAAAAAGTGAGTGCTTTGCAACTTAAATAACGTATATACAAAGTTGTCCAGTTACAGGCATCAAACCCTTTAAAAGATACTTAAGAGTTTAGTTTGAGGCACTAATTAAGTTAACAAGATATCAACAATCCAAACAGTATATTCTGCTTTTCACAGGAATAAACACCACAAAAATAACCTGAAATCTCCAACCACAAACACTGAGTTCTTTCAAACCAACAATTAAGAGCTCCACAGGACAAGTCCCACAGGGATAGCTGTCTGATCATGTAATTAGTAGTAGATAGTAGCAAAAGAAAACACTGCCCCCTGACCTCTTGATTCTCAACCCAAAGCTCAGCAATCCTAAAAGTGGCGTTATCATTAGATCCCATGTAAAGTGCTTCATCAATAGACTACTTAACATATAGAGGCCGATGGCAGATCATGCCACTGCTTCCGTGGCAGAAAGCCAGGCAGCTGTCTTATAAAAACTTTAACTGTCATTTCATTTAGGATGATGCCAATCTTGAACTATAGTGTACATTCTCATTTATTATTTACAGGCAATATGCTGCTTTTCTGTTTGCTTTTCTGTGGGGGGCAAAAATTAAATTTTCTATCCAAACAATCCCATTTTTGGACCCATTAATTATCCTATCTCAACAATAATAAAGGGTTTCCAGTCAATAGGTTACTTCATGCGAAAGATTACAAACCTTTTTTAACTACTCAAGAATTTCTCCAGTGTTTATATGCTCCACAGTTTTATCCTTTCATAATGTGTAAACAGGACACAAAATTAACACTCATCAAGCATCTCCAGAGAGCTAAAATTAGCTTTGGTGAGTAAATACAATCTGGCCAGTTGGCTGGTATATTCATTGGAAATTACTACATGGTGTAAATCTTAAAGATGCACTCAGTAATGACTTTTAATATTGCACTTCCAGGACTTTATACTGTAGATGCGGCATCACACAAAACAAAAATGTTCATTTAAAATCTTTGATAACATTGTAGTGCAAGATTAATTTATTTCACAATCAAAATTTTTCAGTACCAGGATAAAGCAAGAAACAATTGACTAGTCATGTGATCTCAAAATGGCGGCCTCCATGAGGAGACTCTATGTAAAATAAAACAGCTTTTATTAAGCTACTAATAACTCTGGAGTAGGGCTGGGCGATATAGCTAAAAAAATTATCAACGATATGTTTCATATCGTTCGGTATCGATAATTATTGACATTTTTTATAACCTTTTTTAAAACAAAGAACAATAGAAAAAAAAAAAGTTTAAATTTAACCAATGTATTTTTAAATTAACACAATTTATTGAGACAAACAAAAAATATTTTTTGTTTTAACAATCAAACACAAAATAAAAATTAAACAAATATCTAATTTCTAATGTTTTATATGCAGATTAAATAGGTTAAAACGTTTGGCTTGTTTCCCGAGGCCACAGGAGGGCGCAATGAGCAAAATAATAGCACATTTAAATGGTCAACTCAAGGAAATAACTGTCTATAAAAACCATGCATTACGTCTAAATTAACTCTAATATAATTTTGTAAATTGCATAAACAATTATGAACAAAGCAGCATCGTGTTTTTATGCATTGCTTAATATAAAGAGCCGAAGTGCCATTCACACAGACGGCATTTAAAAACATATGAGACGCAGTAAAAAGAAATAAACCTCCACAAATTCACACCGTGTTTTCTAAAAGTTTAAACTGTTAAACTTTGCATGGCTTTCTATACATCCCTTGTGTGAGACGTGAGAGCAGCAGTCATATTTGTCCGTTTAAAAAATGCGCTATGAAGTGCATTTCTGTGTGAATGGCTTGGTTTCGGTTTTAACCTAATCAAGATCTTCTCTGCATTGAGCTACTATATTTCTCTAATATTTTGATAGGAATAATGTTGCAGTGGCGCGTCCGTGGATAGACTAACAAAAACAAAAATGCAACAAGTCACTGTACATCATTACACGCATCTCGCGCGCACTGATGATGCTCCCTGATGCACGCTCAACCTTAAATTGCCAAATGTTTATTTTAAATTGACCTACTAAATCATTCTTTATTCACTATTTAATCATCGCAGGCAGGTACAGCACTCATTTCAGCATGTGTTCGTGTTTGTGTGTGCGGTCTGCATCACTCATAGCACGTGCCTATATCGTGCGCCATGTCAGAAGAAAATATGGGGGACTACCTGTCAAAAGTGATTAATTTATGACCCCAGGTGTCAAATTGATCCTTTGATGTCCTGTTCCTGTTCCTGTTTCCTGATGTTTATGACCCACAGAATTGAAACCTCTGACCACCTGTGTCGATCTGACACCTCTGACCTCCCGTTCCTGTTTCTTGATGTGATTCAAGCATTTTGTTTTACCATGTGTGTTACAGCGATCTCAGATTGGGGTTGGTCCTTCAAGCGGTCTAGTTGTTTCACACCTTTGAATAAGAACAAGAATGAATGAGATGAGAGTAATCACACTCTTATGTTTTGGGGTGAAAGACTCTTCCAAACATTTGTCATTATTGTCATCAATGGTTGCTCAGGTGGCTCAACAGATCAAAATGGCAAACAATTATCCAAGTCAGCAACTATCTATCCATCCATGCTACTGAAAAAGTGTTATGCCTGGACATGTTCTTTTAGACCCTAAGAGCTGCAGTACATTTTCCACTCATGAATGCAAATGAAGAAGCAACACATAAGTTTAAGAAATAAAACAAGAAAGTTCTAAGATAACTTACATGATATAAAGTGAGATCCATGCAGTCCAGGTGCCTATCTGTGAATTAAGTTGTTACCAGACTTACATGCTTAGCCCTCCTGTCTGTGGACTGTGTTGCTGTGTGTATTTGGATTGTAATGTGTTACCCTGACTGGTAGTATCAAACATGCATTGAAAAGTTAGTTAGGATGTAACTTTTCACATGAATGTCCTAAATAGTCTAAAGTCATCCTTTCTTCAAATCTCTCCTTCCTGACTTTTGGGTCTGTACAACAGTGTTTATGTCAACACCTCACTATGTACTGATCTATAGGCTATATGTTAATGTCTCTTACCTTCTGAGCAGGAAGGGGCCCGCTATCTTTCAGTGGTGGAAGAAAAAACTGTCATGTTTGGGGGTTGTGCTTTGTTTTAGGTTGAAAGGCATCCAAACACATGTCTACCTGATATACGGGCTAAATGTTAATGGGAAAGAAAAAAAAAAATCAGAGCATTCGCAAAGACCATTACTCTCCATAGTCGTAATGGTTTTTATACTGTACAAATTTCTATCACCATACCCCCCAATGCTGTACCTAAACCTACCTCATAGGAAACTTTTGGCAGTTTCTGAAATTCATAAAACAACATTACAGGCAAAATTGTATACATTGTTGAATTTTTGTTGTTATTTAAGAAATTTATTCATTTTAATCCAGCCCACAGATAGTATGTGAAATGCAAAGTACAAATATACTTTATCACTTAAAGCTTCTCAGTAAAATAATTACACCCACACATTTTAAACATGTTTAAAATGTTAAACACATTGTGTGTCACTAAAGCAAGACACACGGTCTATTGCCTTTAAATGAAACTGGTTTTATTCTGTAATTTCTTTCAAATAGCCTGATGACCAGCATTGTTTTTGGGTTTTTTTTTCAGATCATTAATGCGGCCAAATGTTTTTCTCATATGAACAGAAAACTCTTTGGATGTGTTTGTGACAAACACATCTTTTTTCTTTTTTTTTTTTACTTCAGAAAACGTTTTAAATGTATTGCTGAACTTTTCTCATTTGACAGATCTACTTTTCAAATTATTTACCCGAGGTGTTTACAATCACACGGATTACATGTTGTTTTCTAATGTTCATGAAACCTTTATCTGTGTAAAATTTCATACCTTGAACACAAAACTTTGCTTTTGGGATCCAGATGAAGCTTCATGCCAACCAAGTAGTTTTACACATTCTGACTAACTGTAGGTATCATGTAATTTTAAATGATTTACTAAAAGATTAAAAGCACCAGAATCTGGGATTTTCAACATGAAAGAGATGTACAAGCTAAGGATGTTTCAACTATTATCATCATTTCCTTTTGACCCTAATACACTGGTAATGAATTATATGGCAAGTGACACAGTATATAGTTCTCATACTATCTGTAAATAGCTGTGCTAAAACATTTGTGAGTATTTTTGCATGCCAACATATTTTTTCATCTAAAAATCACAATATTTTTTGACAGACATTTTTCATATACCCCAATAGATTTAGTCATATTATCACGATTACGGATGGCCGTTCACAGTTTTGTTTGTTGGACTGTGTATGTTTTTAGGTGAAGACTCTTAGTAGAAGAAATTTAGTAACAATCTTTCTCTTTGAGATATTTCTTTTATTGCAACTTCACGAAGTGCGATCACATGAAGCATCAACACAAAAATTAAGTCTAGCTGTTTTACCCTTAAAACTATTACAACTGAAACAAATCAAACTATTGCACTGAAAGCCGCACATTCATTTAAGTTTGAGCATGTTAAAGTTTCCAGACTCTTGTAAAGAGTATAGATAAATTTCATCTATAACCTTTTGTACATTCAAGAGACCAAATCGCATAGAAAGAGAGTACAGCAAGAAAATAAATGTTCATAATGCAATATAGAATTCAGAAATCTGTTTCATAAAGAATTGTGAAAAGTTTTTAAATGCGGATTTGTAAATTATATTTGTTATTACTCCACTAGATTTAGTCATCTTGTTCGGATAGCAGATGACGCAATTCACATTAAGTTTGTTTGGCTGTATTTGTTTTAAGACTCCTCCGCAAGTTCATGCTAATCTTTGCATGGGATAGAGAGCATGACGAGCACATACCTATTCATTTAAGAAAATCATTAAACATTTGACTGAACTTTTTATTATCTTGACAAACCACCATTTCAAATTATTTCCCCTGAGGTGTTTATCATCAAAATCTTTTTCATCACAACGACATTAAACATTAAAGAATGTTATCAGTTACTATCGCCATCTTCTTTGACTCAAATAAAGCAACATCTCTGGTGTGCACGTGCTAAAGATCTTTGTTTCTCCACTTCTGTCAAATTTGTTAGATGTAATGCAAACACATTTGAGAACTATGATGTTCCACACTTTTGTTAAGGTTATAGAAAAAAATCTAAATAATGAGCACATGGGACAGAAATCCTTTCTTCTGTTCTATTGTGAATGTATGAATTGTAAATACTTTTTTTCCACCAGAGATAATCTGTGTCTGTTTACATAGTTTTCAGGTGATGAGTTCTTTCTGATTGTGGCCAAACAAGGCCACTACATCTAGAGCTCTTGTTCATATAGCTGATGACGATGTTCACATTTTATTTGTCGTACTCGTTTCTGTCAACATTTCCGCTTGACATTAAAGAGTAGGCCTATGTGTACTCCCTTTCGGTCATAAGCATAAGCATCTACTGTGTGCTAAGATTTTTCTGTTTTGTCCACTTTTGGCAGATTTGCTAGAGGGACTATGTCACCTTGTTGTGATGTGATCACAATTAAGAACCATAACATTACACTACATGCCCTTGAAAAGGTTATAGACATACTCTTTTATACATGTAATATGTTTGCACAACAGAAATATGTTATGTAAGTATAAGTATAAGAAATAAGTAGAACAAATACCTAATACTAAAATCCTCTCTTCTAAATTATTGTGAAAGTTTTTTAATGTTGATTTTGATTGTCTGCCCCCATCAGCTGTGTATTTTTTCATTGTTTTTGTACAGTTTTTAGATGAAGACTATTCTCAGAGTTTGGTCAACCACGCGTGCGAGTGTTCGCAGGAAAACATGAACAAATACACTATAAGATAATTAAATGAATGTCAAGAGAGTGTTTAAACTGAGATTGTGATGCACTTTAGAGCTTTTTCTGGTCTGTCTATGGTCCTGTCTACCTGTGTCACAAAGCCCCTACCTCAACTTGAAAATGAGTCTTGCCATTTTCTGTTATGACTGTTACACTTAATACAAACCCATCTATTACACTTCACGTTAGACATTAAAAGTCAAGGATGCCACAGACACTATTTCCTTTTGTCTGTGTCTCTAAACATCACACCAGTAAATAAATCACAGATGACATGTAGTTAATTCATTGAAAGGGAGGCATGTTTTAGTCCATTTTAGATGGTCTGCACCAACACACAGACACATGTTTTAGGTATTCATCTGACCAAAAGGTTTGATCCGGGAAACACACATGACTGCAACTGCGTGTTGTCATGATTGTCTTCATAATTGATCTACTTTTATTAAAACAATGTGGCATGAAGTTACTGTCCTCAACAGCACAGTCCCCTGAAGTGTTGTAGTATATCTTTATTTTTTTTCTAAATATCTTATGATAATGTGTATAAAAAAATAATGTGTATTTAGCTTAAATATTAGTTGTTAAGTGTTTACAAAGTTGTCATGTCTGACGTTTACATTTTTAAGAACATTTGATATAGTTTATCGTTCTGAATTTTATGACACATATTTCACCAAACCTAAAGGTCTGAAAAATAGGTTTAGCATCAGTCCACATTTCAGCTGCTAGCCAGAAAATGCAAGTGAGCTGAGATTTCATTACTGAGATAATCTACAGATTGTGAAACAAGCTCACAGTTACATTAGAGTTTTGGATTCTAGTTTATGTTGAATAGTGTTTGTTACTGTTCCACATGTTAAACTCCTCATTACTCCATTGTGAAGACACGTACTGAATAAATCACAAAAGTTTTTCACTGCAGTGGGCCGACTCTGAAACCAGACCAAACAAAAATTATCTTTAGCCTTAGTTGTAGCAGTATGAAAATTGTTGTGTTTTTATCTTTCCATGATTTGTTCGTGCTGTTCTGAACCACGGTTTCATTTCTAACATCACAATTCAAATTGTATTGTCGTGTGTTATTGTAAAAAGTTTTGTGTGCGAGTGTCTGTTTTTTTTTATTTTTTTTGCAAACGGTACTGCTGTAATATTAGCAAGCTCTTTGTGTTCTTGGCTTTGCTTTGTTCATATACGTCAGTATTCCTTGAGTTTGCTCGATTAAATGAAGTATTTAACACAATTTTGGGTAATGTGTGTGAATATAGAATGCAGCACAAGGATCTTTGAAAATATTTTATCTTGAAATATCCATGTAGCACTCGGAATCATTTAAGACTTCTTTTAAATTAATACAATTAACAAATTTTTTCATGAGATCAGACGCATCGTTTCATCAACCACAAAAGATTAAAAAGAGATTCAACATTTTATTTCAACAACATATTGTTGAATATACATTCATACATTGAAGTAGTGAAGAAAATGGTCAAATTGGCATTACAAACAAACAGTAGTAATGACATTACAGGTGGTCTAGCCAGAAAAGAAAATCTCTACAGGCCAGCATGTTTTGTTCTAGTAAGTAGTTGACGTAAGTTTGAACAATTTCACATGTCATGGAGTTATACTTTTTTGAAACCAGCGACGTACATAAATCTGTTACACATGCACACAGACAGAAAACCTCGTTAATGTCCATCTCATCATCGCATTCAGACATCACATCCAGAATTTTTTTGGTAGTTACACAGAGTGGAAATGATTCAACATTTTATTTTAACGATAGACGAGCTGTTTCAGTCAAGTTAAATTTATTTTAAAACCGAATGATCTGTCTGATAATCGTGTATTTGGTATAACAAACCTGAACAATGATATTGTAATGTTTCTTTTTCAGCGTTTAATCACCCATCTATGTGTTCCTTCCTGTGTGTTTAATAAATGGCTATTGGATTAAGTTTACCCAAGCCACAATACATTACCATTACTTGAAACAAATTGCCAGCGTCTTAACAAAAATCCTAATAAATTACCTTGTGATCTTTAATCAAAATATCTTCCAGTGAAAACAACAGAATTTTCTTTGGTGACATATGCGAGGCTACGCCTGTCAAAACACATCCCTAACCAGACCCCCTTCACCCTCCTCCACTATTGAGTGTAACACCCCCATCTCAAAACCAACCAACCAACATCCGAAACGAAGAAACAAGACCTTTCCCCCAAAAAATTAATTTCGTTCCGCCACTACTTCCTCGTGATGACGGCTACGCTACATCCCCTGTGAGCAAAGAGCGGCTGACCTCATAAACTCTGCAGTTATCGCAGGCTTTCCTAGATCTGTGAACAATACAGGGTTTGACAGAATGGTCGACAGAGCTACGGCAACATCTTGTTGATCAAAACATTATCTACGTGGACCGACAGAATCAGCTTCAATAATCCAATTTGTCTGAGCCTGACGCACTCTGTAATTTTTCAATTAATAAGGCTTCGACGGATCTGAACCACAAACCGGAAATTGAAACTGAAATTGCACAAGGCCTGGACTGTCCTGGATTAAAACAGTCAGTCCAGATTCTAGGAAACGGTGACAACATTCTATATCGATTAGGGGACAAAGTTTATCTCTTGGAGAGAATTTAATTCTGAAAAGGATGTCTGACGCTGCGCAAAAGCTGATGAAGCGCAACTGAAGTTCTGGCCCCGCTACGGAGGATCAGCTGAAGTGCGGCTGCTCCGCGGGGAAAGTGTGTCATGTAATAGACTTCATAGACACTACGTTTAAACCGCATTACCAAGGACAAATGATCAATCTGACGCATACGGTCATCGACGCCGCGTGCAATCCGAATCATGATTGTACGGGGGATACCAAGATTGTAAAAAATCTTAAGAACGAAATGGACATTGTAAGAAGCCTGAAAAATAACCCATTGCCTGATTTGACTAGCATGTTTATTACCAGCAAAGAGCCACTCTGTGTAACTACCAGAAAAATTCTGGATGTGATGTCTGAATGCGATGATGAGATGGACATTAACGAGGTTTTCTGTCTGTGTGCATGTGTAACAGATTTATGTAGGCGATGCGCTTGTGGCGGGTGGGTTTCAAGCAAGGTATATTCCATGACAATGTGAATTGTTTTCAAATCTTACGTCACTACGTACTCAACAAACATAGCTGTCCTTGTAGATGATTATTCTTTTCTTGTCTCACCAACCTGTAATGCATTAGCTACGTTTGTTTGTTAATGCCAATTTGACTCATTTTCTCACTATTGTGGGGGGGGTTGTACTTCAATGTATGAATGTATATTCAACAATATGTTGTTGAAATAAAATGTTGAATCTCTTTTTAATCTTTTGTGGTTGATGAAACGATGTGTCTGAGCTCATGAAAAATGTGTTAATTGTATTATTATTTTAAAAGAAGCAGTCTTGATTCCGAGTGCTACATGGATATTTCAAGATAAAATATTTTCAAAGATCCTTGTGCTGCATTCTATATTCACACACATTACCCAAAATTGTGTTAAATACTTCATTTAATCATATCAAATTCAAGGAATACTGATGTATATGAACAAAGAGAAGCCAAGAACACAAAGAGCTTGCTAATATTACAGCAGTACCGTTTGCAAAAAAATAAAAAAAAACAGACACTCGCACACAAAACTTTTTACAATAACACACGACAATACAATTTGAATTGTGATGTTAGAAATGAAACCGTGGTTCAGAACAGCACGAACAACTCATGGAAAGATAAAAACACAACAATTTTCATACTGCTACAACTAAGGCTAAAGATAATTTTTGTTTGGTCTGGTTTCAGAGTTGGCCTAATACAGTGAAAAACTTTTGTGATTTATTCAGTACGTGTCTTCACAATGGAGTAATGAGGAGTTTAACATGTGGAACAGTAACAAACACTATTCAACATAAACTAGAATCCAAAACTCTAATGTAACTGTGAGCTTGTTTCACAATCTGTAGATTATCTCAGTAATGAAATCTCAGCTCACTTGCATTTTCTGGCTAGCAGCTGAAATGTGGACTGATGCTAAACCTATTTTTCAGACCTTTAGGTTTGGTGAAATATGTGTCATAAAATTCAGAACGATAAACTATATCAAATGTTCTTAAAAATATAAACATCAGGCATGACAACTCTGTTAACAACTAATATTTAAGCTAAATACACATTATTTTTTTTATACACATTATCATAAGATATTTAGAAAAAAATAAAGATATACTACAACATTTCAGGGGGACCATGCTGTTGAAGACAGTAACTTCACGCTGTGTTGTTTTAATAAAAGTAGATCAATAATGAAGACAATCATGACAACACGAAGTTGCAGTCTGTGTGTTTCCGGCGTAAAAAAAAAAAAAAAAAAAAATAAAAAAATAAAAAAAAAAATTAAAAAAAAAAAAAAAAAAAAAAAATTAAAAAAAAAGATCCACCTTTTGGTCATAAGAAAATATGAATACCTAAAACATGTGTCTGTGTGTTGGTGCAGACCATCTAAAATGGACTAAAACATGCCCCCCTTTCAATGAACTAACTACATGTAACTACATCTCTGATTTATTTACTGGTGTGATGTTTAGAGACACAGACAAAAGGAAATAGTGTCTGTGGCATCCTTGACTTTTAATGTCTAACGTGAAGTGTAATAGATGGGTTTGTATTAAGTGTAACAGTCATAACAGAAAATGGCAAGACCCATTTTCAAGTTGAGGTAGGGGCTATTATGTGACACAGTAGACAGAGCGGGGGCATAGGACAGACCAGAAAAGCTCTAAGTGCATCACAAAATCTCAGTTTAAAACACTCACCGCCCCCCACAAAAACACTCTCTTGACATTCATTTAATTATCTTATAGTGTATTTGTTCATGTTTTCCTGCGAACACTCGCAGGCGTGGTTGACCAAACTCTGAGAATAGTCTTCATCTAAAAACTGTACAAAAACAATGAAAAAATACACAGCTGATGGGGGCAGACAATCAAAATCAACATTAAAAAACTTTCACAATAATTTAGAAGAGAGGATTTTAGTATTAGGTATTTGTTCTACTTATTTCTTATACTTATACTTACATAACATATTTCTGTTGTGCAAACATATTACATGTATAAAAGAGTGTGTCTATAACTTTTCAAGCACATGTAGTGTAATGTTATGCTTCTTAACCGTAATCACATTACAACAAGGTGACATAGTCCCTCTAGCAAATCTGCCAAAAGTGGACAAAACAGAAAAATCTTAGCACACGGTAGATGCTTATGCTTATGACCGAAAGGGAGTACACATAGGCCTACTCTTTAATGTCAAGCGGAAATGTTGACAGAAACGAGTACGACAAATAAAATGTGAACATCGTCATCAGCTATATGAACAAGAGCTCTAGATGTAGTGGCCTTGTTTGGCCACAATCAGAAAGAACTCATCACCTGAAAACTATGCAAAAACAAAATGTAAACAGACTCATCGATTATCTCTGGTGGAAAAATAATATTAACAATTCACACATTCACAATAGAACAGAAGAAAGGATTTCTGTCTTATGTCCTCGTTATAGCTAAAATTCTCTTTTGCCAAATGCCGTACACACTTCTGCATTTCGTAATTCAATGATTTTTAGTCAATTTGTTTTGTGCAAAGATAATTCCTATGTAAAGATTATGTTTTATTTTTTTCTATAACCTTAACAAAAGTGTGGAACATCATAGTTCCCTTTCAGTCAGTCACGTTCGACGTTAACGTCAGTCGTGACTGACGAATTGGGATCTCGCCCGAAAGAAGGGAGCCCATCCCTTCGTGTTAACTAAACAAGCCAATGACAGTTGGCGTGCGTGTTTCGCCACGCGCACCCCGCCCCGCAGCGCGGGTATTGAAATGGGAATTATTCAATTTCCCGGTAAAACTCCACACATTAGGCAACTGAATCAGAAGAGTAAATTAGAAGTTCCTATTAATGATTTTCTTTTAGAATCAAAGCAGAGGGGACAGCTTCGGGCTGCGAAGAAGAGAGCAGAAATGGAGAAGAGAAGCAGAGATACCCAGACAAGAAACGCAAGACATGATTTTGATGGCTAAGGAACTTCTTCGAATAATTTGACAACATGAACATGTAAATAAACGGTTGATGAAAAGGGTTAAACAATTTATTGAAGTTAATGAGTTTAATTTGAGAATCTAATCTTTGTGGGGCGAGGTTGACAGTTTGAACATTCAAAAAGTCAACGCCGTCCCCAAAGTTTAAACAGTTAACTGACATCCTGTCAAAAGCGAGAGCAGGTGTCATTATCTGGGTTAACATTTAACGTGTGGAAAAATGTTGAGGTGTGAAAACCTGCTCGTATATTTTTGCAAAGGTGTTGCTGCATTGTAGTAAGGCAGATGTGTATTGTGGTTAGCACAAAAGGTCAAGTATTCTGTGTGAGCGTATAGGAGGTAAACTCTGTTTGAACTCCTTTGCATATATTTTTAGAGATGTACTTGTGTGTATATGCTGTGCTTATGTGATGATGTAATGGTAACGCAACCCGCTGAAGCAAGGGGCGTGACCAAGAGTGTTGTGTGCCGTGCAACAATCCGATAGGGTTTTTTTTAGAAAATGCTTTGCAGGAGAGGAATTGTGTAACGCCCTCTCCTATATAAACCAATGCTTTATGATTTTGCGGGGCCGAAAAACGTGTGAAGACTTACACGCTGTTACTTTCTTGATTTTTGCTTATGAGTTATTGTTTTTAATAACGCGAAACCATTTGTATATGGTGATTCGATAAACTTTCTTTTAACCAAGACTCTGAGTAATTTATTAGGGGTAACACATTATCTGAATTTAGTTCATAAATCTTCAGTGCGGGTTTCATAGAGGTAAGGACTCTGCTGAGCTGATCGAGACGGTTTGCTGTGGACCCTGGACCTCATATTATACCTCCCATCAATAAGAGGTAAGGGCTGTATTTATTCGTGACAGCTACAGATGGGGAACAAAGTGTATATATATGGTTTATTGGTTCATTTAGGACTAATTAATACAACAGTATAAAAGGAGAGCACGTGCAAATGCACATCAGCTTTTCGCTTCGGCGCCGAGCCTTCTCAGGACGAATCTCCGCGAGTGTTTGGAAGAAACAGCTGGCGTTGGTGTTATGGCGCGTCAGCGGGGGTTGCCATTCAGTGCTGCTCATCTTCGGCGTGCTGCAGCTGCCATTCTGCGGTCTCGCCGCAACCTCCCCTGGGCGCTTCAGCGCTCTCTCTAAAAGAGTGTTTCCTTTTTTCCTAAAAGAGGGGGGCAATATTCTAAAAGAGCTCCACGAAGAGCCGGGCGTCTTTTAAAGATGGCTTCCGCGCGTCGTGCCGCGTTTCTGATGGGCCGGAGATGCTGCGTTTCCTGCCTCCATCTGATGGTCATGATCACTGCCTCTCATGTCTGGGGTTACAGCACGCTGAAGCAGCGCTCATGGATGAGTCTGTTCTCAGTAGTCGGGAAAGGCATGACAATTCGCGCATGAGTTGCGGTCTAGATACCTCATTAAACAGTGTGGTACCCCCTTAGCCATGCCCCTCTCTACTTCACGGTTCATGGTCAGCAGTAGAAACTAGGTGTTACGGTGAGTAGCTTCCGCCGTTGAGTACTCTCGCGCGGGGCCTCTCATTTCCTGCAACAGCATGGTGCCCCAGCCTGGTGTATTGTTCGCGGACGAGTGTGGCTGCGGGCGATCCTCGACAGCAGGGCGGGGTCCAGCATCTTGATAGGGGGGGTGTGGGGACACAGGCAAGGACAGGATGTCGATCGCTGTCATCGGAGGGGCGAGCTAGGCTCTGGAGATGAGAGATTCGGCTTGGCGCTGCCAACACCGTCAGGTAGAATGGGCATTGCCCCGAAACCAAAGTCAGATCGCAGAACGGACCGCTTTCTTTCCCGGGTCCCGGGCCGCCAAGAGTGTCAGGCTGCACTGTAGGCCTCCTCCTTCTCCCGAATGCTCGAGGCTGGACGATTGGTTCCTGCGGGGCTCAAATCGGTCGTCGGCAGCCGTCTCCGGTTCCATTCTTCCCGGAAGTGTATGAGGAGGTTACTAAGTCTTGGAAGGCAGCTTTTTCTGCCCGAAACAGACTTGGTGCCTCCTCTGTCCTCACCACCCTCGACGGGGGGGCGGCCCGAGGGTATGTGGACATCCCTCCGGTCGTGCTCGCTATTGCCATGCAGCTCTGCCCACAAAGCGCCGCCATACCAAGCCTGGAGTAGTATCCACCCGGCCTTCCGTCCAGGCCTTTAAGTTTTCAGTCCCCCCCCCCCCCCCCCCCCGCATCCGACGGTCTAGAGGCTTACAGTGTTCTGGCTGGACACGGCCACTCCGCCCTAGCACACCATGGACCGTTCCTGCAAGTCCAACCCATGGTGCCAGTGCGTTGAAGGGCAGCTGCAGCGAGGTGGTGGTGCCGACCGCCTCAGGCCAGGTCTGCTGCAGGAACTGTCGGCACGACACTGCGACGCAAGTTTTGGCCCTGGTCAGGACTATGTACACATTTGGTGTTACAAAAGTTAGCGCCATCCTCTGGCTGACCGTGTGCAGGGATTAGGGAGGTGCATGCCACGCAGGGCATCGCTTTCCTTGGCCTCGCCTATCCTCCCAGGCCGGCCTATTTCGAGTTGTTTCGGGCCAAGGCGTTGGAGGGCTTTGCCCAACAGTTCTCCACTGCGCAGAAGCAGACAGGCATTTCGACACATCCTGCCCCGGCATCTGCTGCTGTCTGCACCCCACCGCCAGCTACAGCCCCTCTGTCTGCTCGTCGCCCCGGCACCTTCCTGGGTGTCAAGCCTCCACCTCCAGCTGCACAGCGCGCCACAATCAGGCAGTTCTTCACTAGCCGGCCGCAGCCTGGAGTCTTTGTCCGCAGGAAACTCGGCGGGGCAGCCCACCTCCTTTCCCCTGAGCGCCCCACAAGTCCCGTGAAGCGTCAGGTGCAGGCGGGGGGGGGGGGGGTGTCCGCTGAGACCCGCGGCGACCCCGGCAGCTCTTGGATTCGAGCTCCTTCAGGAGATAGTGACTGCACCACTTCCTTGTCCTTCCCCCGAGGAGGGCCGGTGGAGAATCTTATTTTCCGTATGTTTTTTGGTTGCCGGCCACTGGCTAGCGTGCAGCCATGGTAGCCTCAAAACTTCAAATAAAAAGAGGCATTTCGCTTTGGCCACCCTTATTTGCCGCGGGTTCCAAGAGGGGTGAGGATGCGTGGCACGAGACTCAGGATCTCCACACGGCGGCTCAGTCGCTCATCCTTTCACCCCGTTCGCCGATGGGACAGGGGGCAGGTCGCGGTTCCAGGGGACGTCTGTGCCCCTAAAACAAAAACATTATATACACGAGCCCCCTGCCCAGCTGTGGAGTCCAGGTAAGTGGCGCGCCGTGAGGTGGGGGGTGGGGCGTGTCTCGACCCCACCCTGTGACGCAGGGCCGCTCGGGTTGGGTCCCTTGTTCTTCACCTGCTGCCCCACTGCGGTGAGCGTCGGTGTGTTTCTCCTGGTACCCGCTAGTTCGGTATCGATGGCGTGCCTGGTTAGCGCTCGCCGTCAGCGCCCGTCTCGCTGTCTCATCGAGAACGCATCATACTTCGCTCTAAGCGGCTATTGAGGATTCAGCCCCCGGGTGTTTCGCCCATCTCCACATTTCAGGGGCATTTCGCTTTCACCCTCTGGCTGGAGATCAAGATGGCTCCTGTTCTTTAGCGTGCATAGGATCAGCTGAGGGATCCTACGCTGGCGAAGACGCGATACCCCCGGTCCCTCCAGCCAAGATGAGGTCAGGTTTTTACCTGGGCAGCGCGTATGAGCGTGCCCAAGACGGTGGTGTGTTAGGACCTATCTTGGACCTGCGCGTAGCTGAAGGGCCGGAGCCCTTCAGCAAGCTCCGCGTCAGGATGTTTACCGGCAGAAACGCAACCTTTCAATTCGTCCGCTGACCTTTCGAACTTGGTTCTCAGTCGATCGATCTCATACTTTAAATGTCTCATTTTCTCCGACCTCGACACAGACTGGCAGTTACTTCGCACTTTGCGTTCGAATGGCGAGTGTCATATCATTGTAGCAAGGTCCTCTCCTCCATGGGGGGGGGGGGGGGGGGGCCTTGTTTTTTTTTTGGGAGGGGGGGCTTTGGGGGGGGGGGGGCGGGTTCGGGCTATCCCTGTCGCCTCGTGTCTTCACCAAGGTCGTTGAGGCAGCCCTCGTTCCATTGAGGGAAGGATCAGGTGCATATCGGGTGCGTTTCAACTACCTCGACGACTGGCTCATATTGGCCCAGTCCCGAGAGCAGTTGTGCGAACACAGGGATATGGTGCACAGGGATATCTCACCTCAGCCGATTGGGGCTTCGGGGCAACTGGGAAAAGAGCAAACTCTCCCCGATGCAGAGGATCTCTTTTCTCGGCATGGAGCTGGACTCGTTCAACCTCTCAGCACGTCTCTCAGTAAAGCGTGCACAGTCGATGCTGAACTGCCTAGGGTCCTTCCAGTGCAAGACGGCTGTTCCACTGAAACAATTTCAGAGGCTCCTGTGGCATATGGCATCCGCAGCCACAGTCACGCCGCTCGGGTTGCTTCATATGCTACCCGCTTCAGAGCGTTGGCTTCACGACCGGGTCCCAAGATGAGCATGGCACGGCACTTACCGGTTTTCTGTCACCCCGTGCTGCCGTCGGACCTTCATCCCGTGGGCAGATCTTGCCTTTCTTCGGACAGGACTATCCCTTGGGTAAGTATCCAGGCATGTTACTGTGTCAACAGATGTCTCTGCCAGGGGCTGGGGTGCCATGTACAATGGGACTAAAGGCAGCATGGCGTGGCTTCTGGTACGGTTTTTCCTATAGAGTAATTTCCGGGCCTACCTCCGGCTGGCAGTGGCATGCAACTGCCTCGAGTTTGGCAGAGCAGTATGCTAGACTCATGTACAATGCATATAGCTGGGGGCCTACTGACCGCACACTGCATCCTGTTGTCGTTGCGTACCTCACCCCAAGAGGCGGGTCCTAGCGCTCCGCAGTTGCATGTCGCAACTCGCCCGGCCATCTCCGTCCTCTGGAGTAGAAGCATCTTGAGGTCGGCTTCGCGGCCGTTCACATTCAGGGCAGCTCAATCTGTGTAGCCGACGAGGCTCTCACCCTCGGCCCGCCCTTAGTCCTTGAAATAGGCGACCCACCCAGAGACGTCCAGCTGATTTGGAGATCTTTGGGGATCTCAGGTGAGACCTGTTAGGTGCCTCCCCGGACACTTGTCCCATTGCCGGGTGGGACGTTGTTTTACTCCCTGGCCTGAGAGTAAGAACTCCTCAGCAGCGGACCGGACTGGGCGTGGCAGTGGCTAGGGAGCCTCGGGGCCTACGGCAAAGTACATTTCCTTCCCCCAAACCTTCTCGCACGACCATTTGTTGCAAGGTCAGGAGGGCACTAGGAGCAGTCTCTCTTTGGTAGCTGGATGAAGACGCCATATACAGGCCTGACAGTGGCAGGACTTGTTTCCCCAAATGTGGGTCTGCTCGCGACAGCACCCGTCCTTGTCACATTCCTCTGAGGAGGGATCACTGTCCTTTCTCAGAGAGGGGGGCAACCCCTCTGGCACCGCTCTTCCATACTTGTGAATCGTCGCACTTGTGTTCTCTGGACGGGACCTGAATGTTCTTCTATGTACATATTTTTCCGTTGGGGCTAGCCCTCATTAGTAAACACTAAACATTCATCTTCAGGCAGAGCCTCCTTTCTACTAGACCAACAGGCTGAATGGAACCTGTTGCGCGATTTGGTGCGTCTTCTTCCCCCTGGCCGGGAAGTAAACCCCCGTAATCCAGATCAGGAGTCGTGTTCTTCTTTCCTGCAGGATGTTCATCGCTGCAGTGATGGGTTGGAGGGCTACGGCTGTCTCCCTCCAACCACTGAAAGTGTCTGTTGCCAGTCACAATACATCGGTCCATTGCCACGCATGCACTAGGGCAGTAGACGGTAGGGGGTGGGGGGGGAGGAAAAATAAAATACAAACAACAATCAAATAAAATGAAAAGGCTCTTTGGAAACGCACGACCCTTGGTCATCAGGTTTACTCATAGGGGCGCATGGTTAAACATCCTCCGTGCCCCTCCACCTGTTACCCTCTTTGGATGCTCGGCCGTCGTGGGTTCCTAGCGCCTTGCCGGGTGGAGCCCTTCGAAGTGCCTCTGCAGTCAGGTAGAGGCTTAAGTTTGCCTGTCGTTGCAGACAAGGTGCTCTATCTCGCCGCACTTGGCCTGTGCGGGCAAGAGGGTAGGGCAGAGACCTGACATGCATTATTCGTTCGAAACGATATCGTAAAGCCTGGAATCTTCAGAACAATCAGGTCAAGCGTCTCACATTTCCTGATGACCACCACCTGGATATGTGCCCAAATTTTCCGGCACCACGGCCTTTTTAGGGACTTGGTGAACTTGCAAGCGCTGCCCTAGGGAGGCAGCAGACGCGAGAGAACCGTCGGCTCTGCTCTGTACCGTTTCGCAATCTTCGCCATACGTTCTGCGCATTTACGTAAGCCTCAACACAGAGCTTCAGAACCTCAGACCAGCTCTTTGTCTGCTTCGGAGGACAGCAGAAGGGAAAGGCTGTCTCCAAACAAAGACTTGCCCACTGGTTAGTGGAGGCAGTAGTCTTAGCTTACCAGGCCCAACGGTAACCGTGCCCCCTCGGAGTGAGAGCTCACTATACGAGAGGAGTGGCATCTTCTTGGGCATTGGCGGGGCGCCTCGATAGCAGACATCTTAGGAGAGCTGCACAGCTGCTGGATCGAAAACAGAGATTCGCCTAACACGTTTGCGAGATTCTATAATCTCCATCTCTCCGTGTAGAGCCCGTGTCCTCTCGAGTACTCGCCTCAGGTAGGCAGTAACAACGGACCTGCTCGGTGTCGATCACGCTAGCTGCGCCATTCCCCTCTACGGACCGAATACGTGCGCTCTTGTGCTCCTCAATCAGTTCCCCATGCCGAACCCTGGTGGAGTTCCTCCCGCAACCTCGGCGGTCAGGCGTGGCGGAGCGACAGACGCCAGGCTCAGCACTCGTGTGAATGCCCAATGTCAGGTGCTACCGGTGTGTAATGATTCCCGCCGTCGGACGTGATCCCACATGTGTAATGTCTTCCAGCGGATAGGGGCGAGCTTCCGCTCACGGTGAGCCACCCGGGGTCTTTGCTTCCTGGCAGTCGTACGCTGGCCATCCCTGCTGCATATTTAGCTCACCCCGGTGGGTTGAGTCTAACCGCAGGCATTCCTCTGTATACTGTATTGGCCCTGGGGCCAGTCCATATGGTTAATTCCACATGATACCTTTCAATCCTATACGTGGGATGTGGCTTTTCCTTAGCGTTCCCAACGGGGTATGCTTTCGCCAGTTTAGTCCAATGTACCTACTGTAATGGAGAAACAGGCTGTGGCGGAGCACCTAATCTCCTAGACCGTGGCCGGCTGTCCTATCTTCCGGGCTCGTTCAGCTGGTGTGGGGGGAGGACTTGCCGGCTTCCGGCAGGGCAGCTGGAGGGGTGTCAGCAGAGTGGTCGTTTTTCATACCAGAGAGAGGGGATCCCAATTCGTCAGTCAAGAGCTGACGTTAACGTCGAACGTACAACTGACTGAAAGGGAGCGTCTCGGTTACTTGTGTAACCCTCGATCCCTGAAGGAGGGAACGGAGACGTCAAATCCCATCGCCACAGTTGCTGTACCACCGCTGTTTTGCCGGGGCACGTAGTCTCGGCTCCTCCGTTCGAACAACTGATGTGCTTTTTTGCCGGCGCCTCGGACTCCTTTTATATCGCCACCCCCCCCCCCCCCCGCCGCTGCGGGGCTGGTGTCGATGGGCGAAACACGCTCTCGCTGAGGACCTCGGACAACTTTGCAGATTTCGCGGCAATACCACCAGCTCTTGCTGGGCAACGTTACGTCGAACGTGACTGACTGAAAGGGAACTATGATGTTCCACACTTTTGTTAAGGTTATAGAAAAAAATAAAACATAATCTTTACATAGGAATTATCTTTGCACAAAACAAATTGACTAAAAATCATTGAATTACGAAATGCAGAAGTGTGTACGGCATTTGGCAAAAGAGAATTTTAGCTATAATGAGCACATGGGACAGAAATCCTTTCTTCTGTTCTATTGTGAATGTGTGAATTGTTAATATTATTTTTCCACCAGATATAATCGATGAGTCTGTTTACATTTTTTTTTTGCATAGTTTTCAGGTGATGAGTTCTTTCTGATTGTGGTCAAACAAGGCCACTACATCTAGAGCTCTTGTTCATATAGCTGATGACGATGTTCACATTTTATTTGTCGTACTCGTTTCTGTCAACATTTCCACTTGACATTAAAGAGTAGGCCTATGTGTACTCCCTTTCGGTCATAAGCATAAGCATCTACTGTGTGCTAAGATTTTTCTGTTTTGTCCACTTTTGGCAGATTTGCTAGAGGGACTATGTCACCTTGTTCAGGGAACGAGGGTTACACAAGTAACTGAGACGTTCTCAAATGTGTTTGCATTACATCTAACAAATATGTCAGAAGTGGAGAAACAAAGATATTTAGCACATGAACACATTGTAGATGCTTACATACGCCAGAGATGTTGCTTTATTTGAGTCAAAGAAGATGGCGATAGTAACTGATAATATTCTTTAATGTTTAATGTCGTTGTGATGAAAAAGATTTTGTGGATAAACACCTTAGGGGAAATAATTTGAAATGGTACTATCGCCATCGCCATTGTCAAAATAATAAAAAGTTCAGTCAGATGTTTAATAATTTTCTTAAATGGATTGGTATGTGTTCGTCATGCTCTCTATCCCATGCAAGGATTAGCACGAACTTGCCGAGGAGTCTTAAAACAAATACAGCCAAACAAACAAAATGTGAATTGCGTCATCTGCTATCCGAACAAGATGACTAATTCTAGTGGAGTAATAACAAATATCATTTGCAAATCCGCATTTAAAACTTTCACAATTGTTTATGAAACAGATTTTCTGAATTCTATATGCATTATAAACATTTATTTTCTTGCTTGACTCCCTTTCTTAGTGATTTGGTCTCTTGAATGCACGAAAGGTTATGGATGAAATGTATCTATACTCTTTACAAGAGCGTAGAAACTTTAACATGCTCAAACTTTAAAGAATGTGTGGCTTTCAGTGCAATAGTTTGGTTTGTTTCAGTTGTAATAGTTTTAAGGGTAAAACAGCTAGACTTAATTTTTGTGTTGATGCGTCATGTGATCACACTTTGTGGACAGACACAAAGTTGCACTAAAATAAATATCTCAAAGAGAAAAACTGTAACTTAATTTCTTAATTTTCATTTATTCCTATTATGATGATAGCTCTCTCACAAAGAGAAACATACACAGTCCAACAAACAAATTGTGAACGGCTATCCAAAATCTTGATAATACGACTAAATCTAGTGGTGTAAGAGAAAAAATGTGAGTAAGGAATACAACATTGTGATTCTTAGATGTGCCATATCCCTGGCGAAAATCTGTTGGCATGCAAAGAATTCTTACAAATGTTTTAGCACAGCTATTTATACACATAGTATTAGAACTGTATATTGTTTCACTTGCATAGAAAATTCATTACCAGTTTATCAGGGTCAAAAGGAAATGATGATAATAGTTGAAACATCCTTAGCTTGTACATTTCTTTCATGTTGAAAATCCCAGATTCTGGTGCTTTTAATCTTTTAGTAAACCATTTAAAATTACATGATACCAACAAAATAGTCAATATTTAACGTGTATAATTTTTGTGTTCTAGGTAGAAATTTTACACGAAGTGTTAAAGGCCAGGTAAATAATTTGAAACGTAGGTCTGTCAAATGAGAAAAGTTCAGTTATACATTTAAAAAAATAAAATAAAATAAAAAAATGTGTTTGTCACAAACCCATCCAAAGAGTTTTCTATTTCTACTTCATGTGAGAAAGCCTTGGTGCATTATTTTCTAAAGACAGCAATACTCGGTGCATCGACTATTTAAGAGAAATTAAAGACAAGTTGTGCCTTTGCTTTAGAACGACAATGTGTTTAAATCTCTTTTAAACATGTTGTGAAAATTGTGGGTGTTATTATTTTACTAAAATTCTTTTAAAGTAAAAATTTATATTTGTGCTATTTTACAGTATACATTACTAATCATGGTTGATTAAAATGAAAAGCATTCTTAAATAACAACAAAAATTAAACGCACTACATATATGATTCTGCCTATATCTTAAAATTTAGTATCACTTCATTTTGGGTGTGATCCCAAATGAAATCAGAGGCAACGTGTTGATCATTTTCTAAAGCATGAAGCTTGTTCACATCTTATGGATGAATGTTTAAAGCCTTTAACACAATCAAAATAAAAATCAAGCAAGCACACAGAGGATACTCACAGTCTTATTTGACCCCACAACGCACCTTCACTGTCAGAGTAATGAGATTTCTTGTTATTCCGTTTCACTCACACCCACCCCGCTTTAGGTTGAGGTGGTCTGAGTGGACTATTTGGCGGTTTGATTATTTTTAACTTAATACTCCTTCTCATAAGTTTACCTAATTCAAAGCCTACCGATTGGTTGTACGCTGATCCTGACAGAGGTGGTTAGCATACACCCATACAAGATGAGGTATAAATAGAAGCATGCCCAAACATAACAAACCTTTTCAGGCAAGCACTATAGAAATGGTGATGGGTATGGTCTTGGTGAAAAAAAAAATTCTTTAAAAATTCTATGTTTTATTTTCGCTTTTTAGGAATGCTTTATGGCATGGAAATATTTAAAAAATAAACATCATCGTATTGCTCAGCGCATATCCATATTGTTGGCACAACCAATCAAAACAGTGATGTCTTTCTTATCAACATTTAGCTATAGATCCAGTCCGAACTCACCGTTTAGGGGTTTGAGATGGACACTGTTATAGATTTAAGTGTACGTGTGATATCTTCCAACCCATACCCAAACAAAGCACATTCCCATTAACAATTATATTAAAACATTATATCGGACACTGACTACATCACGGTAGGAAACAGATAGGGGAGAAGCTTTGGGCTCTGGTGTCTAGATCCAGGTGTGGTAGACCAATCCACCGAAGGTGTTGACCTAAAACACAAACACGGAAGCCCGATGCCCCAGACAACCTCCTTGCTTAGATGTAGACGGGTCGGTAGCCACACTGTTGGTGACTACGCATTAACATATACCGTATAGATCAAACGAATATTGATCCTGTTGAGGTGACAATACACACCCTTTGCTTAGCTATTTTTTTCCACAATCAGGAAGAACCCAAATACCTCCAGACTGGAAGTTAACAACAGGTTAGGAAGGAACTCCATAAAACCCCATGGCGCAGGTAAGAGATAAAACATCATAAATCCAGTCATAAATACATCAAAAGTCAGATCTAACATCTGTTTTGATCTTTTGATTTACACACCCCACTGTCATGTCAGTCAGGGGTGATAAGACTTCATGGTGCTATGCAGTCATGGGTGGTTGACAGAGGGGGTCATATAGAATCCATCAATCTTGAAGTCATAAATTTGATCATGTATACACAGTTGACATACGACACACAACCTGTCATCAACTCGACAGGAAGGTCATAACTTCAGTCATAAATCAACTGGCGAATACTGACACATAGTTAGGATACTCTACGCGTGTAGACCCCATGACAGGGTACAAGAATCTCTGATGGCCATAATACTGGATCCGGACCTAAGCTCAAAGGGGGATCCAGGGTCTTCACGCGGCGAAAAAAAAAACCACTTGGCACCTTGCCCAGAAGGGAGGTGTTCTCTGTTTAAGGAGGTGATGTGATGCTTCTTCTTCTGGCCAAAGCACAAGAGTAGGACTGTAAGAAATTAGTCTGCCTCGACCAAACTTCCACTCCAAATAAACTATTCTCCTTTCTCTACAAAGAGCTTAATTATTATAGAGATAATTCTTTCCGATCTCAATAATATGTAAATAGTATCTCCTCAACGTTACTTCGTCACCTATAGCGTGGGAGTGGCAGTAGGCCATCAAGAACCATCTGCTGACCAAAAGGGTACTGAATATAATTGCTTAGGGATTCTAGATAATCCTATTACTTTAACATTTGTTTGTTTCCACCTGAAAGACTACCAAAGATGTTGGAACAGAAGGCTATTACTTTCATTGTTATCCGCAATTTACATTTAAGACGAAACTTAATTTACATGCAGGAAGATGAAGCGGGAAGATGAACGTAATAGAATATAAAATGTTTGAGCTTAGGATGTTCGTGGTTCATTCTGACTCCGTTGAACCCAAGGTACTACATGTACTTTGTCACTGCTATGCTGCAATAAACATCTTCATTGAGATCTTCATCACCTTCATCACTTTTCTTACACTTTCTTTTCAGAGAGCGACCCCGCCCCTCGCGCCCCCCGTTTCCTTCCTCCCAGGAACCTGTAAGGAAAAAATAGCGGGGTAGAGGATCACAGCGCTCGGATATTAGTGAGCTTATGTCGGCTCAAGGCCCGCGTACCTCACTCTCTCCACAAAGAGAGGTTTCCCCCGTCTTGTTCTCCTATCCACACCAGCGCCCCTCTGCCATCGCGAGTGACCTGGTCTCGTTTGGGGGATCGGATGACGAGCCGCTCGATGACAGCATGTCCCTAGCGGCCTCGGATGCTGAGGATTGTACTGGGGGCGGGCTCCATTGCTGACCCCGCCCCCTTGCCGTCTGCGGAGCCAATCGACGCCAGGGTTGGTACGGACACCGAGCTCATCCGTGTCCTATCAAAAGCCGTTGAGGAGCTCGGATTGGAGTGGTTTTCGCCTGAAGAGCCCACTCGCAGCCACCTAGACGAGTGGTTTCTGCCGGTACGCCGCCAGACCCCCTCCTCAGTGAGCTGCACCCTTCTTCC